>JAVFBX010102319.1:0-16191 GCA_034783855.1 Mopalia kennerleyi | reverse complement strand
GTGTGAAGTGGACAATCTGTTGTCATATAAGTGAAATACCCTTGAGTACGCATTAAACCCCAATCAAACAAACAAACAAAGTTAACTATACCTGACTGATTTAGACATTTATTTCATCTGATCCATATTAAATATGAGATTGTTGATGGCAAAACTCAACTTCAAAGGTCCTTACTATTTGTTCATTTTTCAGCTGGAATTGGATCCTCCTTACATTTCTATAATGTAAAAACAAGTCAGTTGCTGCTCACCTGTGAGACACTTCCTGATAGAAACATACATGGTATCAGATGTACAGGTAGGGAGCCATTTGGGTTTGGCACTCATCCGGTGATGCCGTGTTCTTGTTATAGTCATTCTCAAATATATGACGGGAAATTGAACAATTATGTTGTTTTCCATCTGTTTATTGTCTTTCCATCCAACACAAACTCCAGCCCAAATTATTTTATAAAACTCCGGTAGTAATTTTCATTTATTCCTAGCCAGCTTGAAATAACTAAAGATTACTTCCCTCTTTTCATAAATTAGATATCTCCGGGTCACTCATAAGAGATCCTCTATGGCTTCAAGTTTATTCCAAGAATAAATGGTGTATTTTAACCTCAAAGTTCCTCAAAATAAGGAATAAACTAATAATTACAGTGTTTAAACCCAGCAAGGAATATATGCATATTGTACAGTCCAGCAGCAAAACAGTTATACTAGAAAGTCATAGTCTTGAAGGAAGTGTTAAATGATTTTGCATTAATTAAACAGGTTTTAAATTTAATTGCTGAAGAAATTCTTTGATATTGTCATAAACATATTGATTATTGTTTTGATACCCTTATGATTTATAACAGACAATGAAGATAAGAAATTATCATGCTCTTTTGGAGAGAAAACTGTAAGAATTTGGAGCTATGAACGTCTAACCAACAGGTAAATTCTCAAATGTACTTTGATTTTAATAGTTGATACTTTGCAACCATCTCTGTTTGTTTATCCTCAAGAGTCATACATACTAATAATTGGATGTTTCCTCCAAATGCAAGTTATCCAATTTACAAATGAGAATGGTGTTTACAGAAACTTAACTACTGGTACTGAAAAAACAATAGATGTAAAATTCAACATTGTGGTAGGCTTTATAGTAAAGTTGGAAATGTGAACATGTTCTGTGTAAATTGATAACAATTTTATATCAATTATTTTTCTAGGTTAGAGTTTTTATGTGAGCCATGGGAGTGTGAAGATTGGATATGGGACATGTGCTGGCTGTGTGATGAGGTAAACCTTTAGTGCTGTCATTTATCAGTTTTGTGATGTAACCCACAACATGTATATCTGTAAGAGTATCACCTTAGCACTGATTTCCTTCTCCCCAGTATGGGGCAGCCAAGAGAACACCCTGTTGCTCTTGTGCGCTATGAACGAAAAAGCAACCGGAAATCTCTCTGTTTGTGTTGGTACTTTTTGTCTTTGGTTGTTATCTGTGACTTAATGGTTGGTTCCTTCACCCATTTTTCGTTGTTAGTGACATTAATATTGGTTTCACAATGTAGCTGACAATACATACCGTCCTATGAGTGAAATAACCTTAAGTATTAAGAGCAGTTAACCGTAATCACACAAACCAGCAGACATCAGTGTGGGTGAGCACTCCTTTGTTCCATTCAACATCATGGTGGAGAGTTGTTGGAAAAATGCCTTCAGCTTTATCTGTGAGACAAAACACAAGGAAACAAGAAAAAGATTGCTTTTGTGTGATATTTTTATGTAAATTATTTCGTTGCAAAAAAACCCCAAATAACTTAACAAGATTTACATGTGAATTGACCAATGGATAATTATATTAGACCTAAAAGAGGGGATAACTCAACTCTCTAGGGGACAAAAATAGAAAGAACACAGCCTGATAAAATTAATATCACACTTGGAGTGTCAGGACAATTCACAAATCACCAGCAAAACATGCAGTATTAAATACATCAGCAACTGATGACCTCCCTGTTTTTATGGGTTTGAGACTAAAGAAATTGAGTTACCTCCCTTGAAATTTGTTTGATCATGACTTAATACTCTTCCTATAAACTCTGGGTAAAAGCAATCAGCTATGAATTTTTTTACGAAATTGTCTGTCACAAAAAAAATAATATATGCCAAAGAAAAGGATATGTTTTCTTAATGATTTCTGTTATTTCTAGGTTCAGGTTTGTGTTTTGCCTAATGTCCCATATGGATGTACATGTAGTAGTTGCAGCAGAAGTGCATACTACTGCCCATCGAGCTGATAAAGGGGCCTTTGGCCATCGCTTAATGGTAGCATGTGCGCTTACTAAACCTGCTTTAATGAACCGCTCACCAGAGTCTGCCTGTTAACCATCAGGTATATGAGCGAGTCACACATTGTGGCTCTGACAATCGCATAGGTTTCCTCCCAGTTTTCCTCCATAATAAGGCAAGGTACAGTGTGAAGTGTGCGATCCGTCGTCATATAAGTGAAATGCCCTTGAGTACAATATTAAACCCCAATCAAACAAACAAACATTCGAGCTAATAAAACAACTAGTCAAACCCTGCTTACTCCTGCCTACATTTCAGGGCACGCAGCCGTGGCTTAGTGGTTAGTGGGCACACTTACTGAAGCCAACTTCGATGTACCGTCCATAGAATTGAGTCCGACTGTCAACACTCAGATATATGATTGAGTTACAGGATGTGGCTCAGGCAATCACGGGGGTGGTTTTTACAAGGTTTCTTCTCAGTTTTCCACCGTAATTAGACCAGGAAAATTGTAAAGTGGATAATCCATCGTCAAAGTGAAAGTGAAATACCCTTGGGTATACCGTATGATGTTAAACCCCAATCAAACAAACAAACAAGCCTACGTTTCAGTTAAATAAATAGCAGTCATCCATATGTTTGCCTAACAAAGTTTAACATAGCTACATTTGTTTTTCTCTTTTTTACAGACAGGTATAAACAGTTCTGTAGAATTTGAACTACGGGTGTTTCTGGTTTTTGTTATCAAGCACACCACCCTTAAACTCAGCAAACTCAGTCTCAGCATGTGCATGTTCTGAACCAACGTATGTTCTAAGAAAGTGTTATCTTAAAGTGAAATGAAATATATGTCCTATTAATAGTGCCTTCTGGGTAAGGGCAGTGTGTTCAAAGAATAGCAATGCTGTCTATACTTATAACTGGAGGCGAATTGACTTTCCAACATTATGGAAACATTCCACATCTTGGTTGTGCTAGTGTCAATTATTGTTGGAATACACCTATGTCATATAAGTGAAATACCCTTAAGCATACAGTTAACCTACAATCAATCAATCAATCCTAATAATAGCCAATTTCTAAATCACAGCAGTTATGTCGATTTTATTTGTTGTTTGATTGATTTGCATTTAGCATCATACTCTACGGTATTTCACTTACATGTACATGACCATGGATTTTCCATTTCACACTGTTTCTTTGTTACAAAAAGTTGAAAAACTGACAGTAAACCTCATAAAAAACGCACCATAATTGCCGGAGCCACATCCTGTGACTCACTGCATGATGGTTGACATGCAGACTCAAAACTGTGGCTGAAACATCAGAGTAGGATTAGTTAAAAAAAGTCAGAAATTAGTCAGAAAAGCTAACCAGTTACCCATGGCCACAACTTTTCCCTGTTTCAAATTGTTCTAAAGTCATTGGCTCTGAGCTAGCTGGCACTGCGCAATGCAAATCAACATTAATTGGGGAACTACATGTACGGTACATGTAAAATGATCCAGATCAGATAGGAATCTTTTGATGCTGGTCTAACAGCTGCATTATTTGATATTTATGCTTTAAAAATGACATTTTTGTATGAAAAGCATTTTTTAATATGAAAGTCAAAATTTGTTGATGGTGGAACAGGTATGTTGATTAATAAAAACCGATGAATCATCTCCTGTTCTAAGTAATCTCTCAGAGACAAGTTATTAAATGGATCTTAATCTCCAGTTGTTATGGATATGAATCTGTGTTTTTTGTATCTCCGTCTACATGTATGCCTTCATTTCTTCTACAGGATTACAAGACAGTTGCATTGGCTCTTGGTCATAATAAAGTGATCCACTGGAATTGGACAACATCCACTGTTTTACACAGGATAGAATGTGAAGAAACATGCATTATGTATCCTTTGAAAAAATATCATACTTTGTAACTAGCAACTCATTAGATAAATAAGCAATATGTACATGTATGTGTAATTGTTATAGTTGTAGATCTATTCCCGACTAGGATGAAACGTGTAGTACAATCTGAATGGGCTACGTTTTTATAGTATAGCCCTTAGGCTTGATAACATGTTGTTGTAGAGCTATTCCTGACTTGGATAGGACCTGCGGCTGTGGCTTAGTGGTAGCGTGTTCAACAACAATTTTCACGAGAAAAAATGTTGTGACTGAAGAATTTATAGAGTTACATTACAAAATACATGTAATGCTATTCTTGGAGAGGTTCGTATTTCTCAGATGTGATTTGCTCGTCTCCTAAAAAGGGGGTTGAAAAATACCAGACTGTTTAGTAGAACATGAAAATTGTTAGCTTGCTATCTGAAGCCACTTCTTTACGTTGTGTGGTAATCATAAGGTCATGCATCTTCCCGAGGCAAGACGAAAAAAAAGAAGATCGTTGCATTTCGCCTCTCTTCCTTCCCTGATAATAATGAGCAAATCTCATCTTACATAAGACCCTTGCTTAGGAAGATGAATGTCATGGGACCCATGGTTTGTTGTTTAGCCAGTGTGACTACTGTACCGCTCACTGGTTCAATGCATATAGGGTATGAATCCCCAATCAGACAGACACTTCATCAACTCCTAATTTGCCAGTTAATGAAGCAGAAAATCAAATAAACATTGTAATCTGTGTGATGCTCTCCTAGTGGTCCACATGCTCTAAAAAAAATGGAGAAAGGTTTTTATATTGTAACCTTTTCAACATCCTTGATTTGTAATTGTCCTTGATTGTTGAGATATTGTGCTCATTTTATTGGTAACACTTGGACTGAGCTGGTTCTGGCAGCAGGTACAGTCTTCAATCAGGTCGTCTTGTGGGCGGTTCAAGGGGAAACAACTGATGCTGGACAACAGAAGATATTTCAGCGATTAACAGGTCATAAGGTATGAATGCAAACTAATGCTTAATCAAGCTAAGATTTGTTTCGACTTTCAAACAAATAGTATTTGTCTCAATACAGTTTTTTTATTCGAAAGCTTTTCACTAAGCCCGTTTTAATTATAGATAAAGCCCAAGGGTTTCCATTGAGCTTGTACAAAGCTTTTCCATTCTTTATTTTAGTTTCCTATACAAAGCAAACATATTCTACCTCTAATACTTAAAATTAGTTTGTTTGCATTATTTTAAACTATAATGGTCAATTTTTATTTCCCTCAGGGTGTAATATTTGGTATTGACTACAGTGAAGAGCTACAGCGGCTGTGTTCAGTATCAGATGACCGTAGTATTCATGTGTGGCAGTTGTCTCCCCTTGATAGAAGAGGCGTGTCACCTGACCCTGATTCGGCTCTTCTACATGTGTTATTTGGCCATTCTGCTCGAGTGTGGTCGGGGTGTTTGTTATCAGACAAATTGGTCAGTGTTGGAGAGGTGAGATCAACAACAGTACTATTATGTTGTCAGATTAAAATTGGTTCTCTGGGGCGAAAGAATTTTCTATCACAGCATTTACCAAAATATGAAAACATCCGAGTCTTGTCTCCATCGACATTTCTTTGGTCACTACAGCTCTCTATTCACTTTATCAAAGCTCACAATGACTGCGTTTCACTTTATCAAAGCTCACAATGACTGCGTTTCACTTTATCAAAGCTCACAATGACTGTGTTTCACTTTATCAAAGCTAACAACGACTGCGTTTCCCTTTATCAAAGCTCACAATGATTGTGTTTCACTTTATCAAAGCTCACAACGACTGCGTTTCACTTTATCAAAGCTAACAACGACTGCGTTTCATTTTATCAAGCTCACAATGACTGCGTTTCATTTTATCAAGCTCACAATGACTGCAATAATAATGACAAACTACATGTATGAACTTCGATATAAATGTGTGAACAATGATTACCTTCCAGCAACAAAATTTTCCCATACAGAACAACTATCACTTGCTGATGAAGTAAAGTTAATCAAGGTTTATGAACTATCATACTCAGACAGAACTCAAATTTATTTCTTTATACATGTATAAGTGTTGTTGTTGTAGCTCTAATTGAACATGTAATATTCTCATCTTGTCTTTACCCACAGGGCCAATGGCTTAGTGGTTAGCATGTCTGCCTACTAATCCTACTCTGATGTAGCGTTCACGGGTTCGAGTCTGTCTGTTGACCGTCAGGTACATGATGGATTTCCATGATGTGGCTCTGGCAGTCGCTGGGGTTTTACGAGGTTTCCTCAAATTTATGTGGTTTTCAAACTTATTTAAGCATTGCTGCAAGGAACAGTGTGAAATAGACAATCCGTCATCATATAAGTGAAATACTCTTGAATACGTCAAAAGACCCCAATCAAACAAACAATCTTCACTAACATTTCTTTTGGTTGGTTCACACGAGTTTCATTGTTCATGATACAAATGGTTCACATTATGATGTATCCCCGATATTTGTTGATTGCATGATTGTTGAGATTCATCTTGAGACAAATTAACAATAGATAATTCAAAAATTAAAAGAGAAATTATCATTTTTTTGTTTGCTTGTGTGCTCAGGATTCAACCTGCTGTGTCTGGGATCACCATGGAAACGTATTGCAAAAGTTCAAAGGTCATAAGGTATATGTCATGTTTTTTCTTTATCACTATGCTTATAAAATATTTTGTTCCTAACAGTAAAATTCATAATGGCTTTAAAAATGCTATACTCTATCACAGTATAATATAAAAGAGGGGAAATTTAATAATTTTTAAAGCCAGGCTTCCGAGGCACAAACAAGTGAAAAAAGCAAAAATTGTACTTGCAAAACATACAGGCCCATTTAAATGGTACTCACCCACGATGACAGATGTGTGCTTGACCAATCTTCATAGGTTATTAAATAAGAGATTTATGTTTAATGAGGAAATCAATCCTGTTTAACCTGGGATTACAATATACAGGGATATGTAGCTCGACCTAATCTAGGCCCATTCCACATAACATCAGGTACTCGGTAACCATATTGCTCTTTCATCCGTTTCTGTAAAGATTCCGGAGAAACTGTGAAGTTGTCAATGCACATTACTATGGTGTTATGTACATGTACATGTAGCTCATGACGTCATTGTTCGAAAACTCGGTCGGTCACCAGTGGGGAACAGCCATGACTAGATGATATAACTACCGTGGTTTGGAACAATGACGTCAGCTATGCTCTTTCGAACGCAAGTGCAATACAGATGGTTGGCTTTGAAAATCTATAATAAAAATAATAAGTTTAGGCCGAAAAACAGTTGTCTTTCCATTTAAGTGCAGCCTGATACATTGACTGGTATAGATCTGTCTGTGAGCAGATTTGATCCTATTTTCCTATCTGATATTTTCTATTTGTTGTAGGGGAAAAGTATATGGAGTTTGGCTGTGGATAAAAATGAGACCTTTGTTGTAAGTAATAACATACACAAATATACATAATAGAACTAAACATTCCTGGAAACATCATGGCTTAAATTATTGATTGGTGTTTAACTCAATACTCAAAGTTATTTCACTTATATAATGGTGGTGTAGAATACTTTTACCAGTAAATAGCCACATTATCATAACTGTACAATCTCAATTGGTTTTCTCTGTTGGAACAGAAATGAGGTCCTCTGAATGATCGATTAGTGAAATAGCCTGCTTATCTACTTTTACAGAATACCAATGAAGTTAAACCAAAGCAAACATAAAATTTTTACTTATGTGTCCAAAATCCTTCTTTTCTTATAGAGAGAATGTTCCAGATAAAAGATGTAAATTACGCATCTAATAAAAGTCAAAATGCCTATATCATAAATCAAAGCTGCTTAAAAATGTGTTGTAATAATTGATTAAGCCTGATCTTTAAAATACATCATTTTAATCAATAATGTTATGCTGCAGTTCTTTGTCAAGTCATATGCAGTGCAAAGGGAGATAATCCAGTCAGCAGATCTGCATGTTTCTTTATCAATTTTATCAATATCAAAAAAACCATCTCAGTAAAAAAGAGTACTAAAATTGCACTTCCTCGTTAACATGCAGGGATATGTTAATGATAAGATGCTGCTCACAAAATAACATTTTCTTTATTTCTAGTTTAACAGTATATTTGCACAAAAAATTTAATTATTCCAGAATTGTTAAATTTTGTTTTACGACAAAATTGTAATATTTTATCTTGATAAATTCTAGGCTACAGGAGGTGGAGATCACAGTGTTCGGTTATGGAAGCTAAAGTCTGATACGGATTCACAGAAAGATGTTTCTAGGATAACATTATCACCGTCTATGATGAGAACAGTATGTATTGACAATTCTCACACTACAACACGCCCGTGGCTGTGGCGTAGTGGTTAGCAAGTGCGCTTTCTAACGCCTACTTTGATGTACCCTTCACGGGATCGAGTCCATCTGTCGAACCTCAGGTATATGGGTGAGTCACAAGATGTGGCTCCGGCAATGGCTTGGGTGGTTTTTACAAACAAATCCTAGAGGTTTTCCACCGTAGGGCAAGGAACAGTGTGAAGCGGATAATCTGTTCATATCTGAGTACGACATTAAACCCCAATCAAACAAACACACTACAACACCAGGCACACTGTCATGAAACTTTCTACAAACGTTTTCTTAAAAAATGACGTCGCCTTATGGAAGTTTACATGAGTTGACCTCAGTTATGATATGAATTTGTCTCACAAAGTTTCATGAAAGTCTGCCCTGATCTCATTATGAAAATACCGCTCCCAATTGTAGGTGCATGTCATGAAGAGATGTCATCGATATTAGACCTTACGCTGATATCACATTGTTGTGTTGTCTTTTGGAAGAGACCATTTCATTGCACCTCATCAGGTGTAGGCGTAGAATAATGTATAGCGTTACTAGCCACTGCCAATTGTGTTCTGAATTTTACAATAAAATCGTACAAAAATCATGCAAATATTGTGGGAAAAAATATTCTTAGCTCCAGTCCGTATGGTATGATGAATAGCACTCTCGATTTTTATAAAATTACCACTGTTCAAACTGACTCAGGTTGGATAAACTACATGTATTTGTATCCACCAATGAACATGTGCCGTTAAAATTAAAGGGATCATTACCAAATCATTTCTATTGCGTATATTCAGACTAAAGTGTAAAAACTTGGTTGAAGATAGTTGATGAATATCATTATGATATAATGCCAACTTCGATGTATCGTTCACAGTATCAAGTCCGTCTGTCCAGTCCAGTCCTCAGGTATATGAGTGAGTCACACGATGTGGCTCCGGCAATCACGGGGGGGGGGGGGGTTTACGAGGTTTCTTTCCAGTTTTCCACACGCAACAGCGTAGCTGAAATACCGCTGAATGTGGCGTAAAACATCAATCAATCAATTAATCAATCCCGGTTTTCCACCTTAATTAGGCCAGGAACATTGTTAAGTGGACAATCCGTTGTCATATAAGTGAAATACCTTACGTTAAACCCCAATCAAACAAACAAACAATATAATACGGACGTACACACACACATGTCATGAGATAATCTGGTCGCTCTGTGATAAGTATATTGGACTTTTGATCCTCATTAAATATATTGACATCTGTCCACATTGATAAGTCATTTTGACAGTAAGCATAATTTAGTTGATATATTTTCTGTTGACAGGCTGATTTCCCAAGAACAGTTACTCTGAGAGATTTCCACCATGTTCTCGTCATGACCAATGAGGGGTAAGTCAAACATCAATCAATAATATTAATTATTCAACTGAATTAAACTTTTAATGTCTTCTTTATGACTTAATTTCTATCTACACTGTATGACAGACATGCAAATGCTTTTCTAGAAAGTATAAATTGAAAGTTTTAATAAACTTATTTTAAAGCAAAGACATATTTGCTTCAGTGACTTGACAGTGACTCAACATTCCCCCCTCCATTGATAGAAGAGGCTTCAAAACTTCAAATTTTGTAAAGCCAGTATAGGTGAATTAACTCTTGTTATATTTCATGACTTTAGACAAGAAATACATTTCTTGATTGACATGCTTAACTATTATTATCAGTATCTTTCTTTGGTCAATTTGTTGATTTCTTTGCAATTATTCTAGCAGTGTAAATTTCACACATCCATGGTTTTTACATTATAAAAAAAAGGTTCAAGTCTAAGCAGCACCAAGAATAGCCAACGGCCGTGGCTTAGTGGTTAGCGAGCGCGCTTACTGAAGCCAACTTCGATGTATCATCACAGGATCGAGTCCGTCTGTCGACCCTCAAATATGAGTGAGTCACACGATGTTGCTCCGGCAATTGCGGGGGTGGTTTATAAGGATTCTTCCCGGTTTTCCACTGTAATTAGTCTAGGAACATAAGTGGACAATCTGTCGTCATATAAGTGAAATACTCTTGAGTAGGACGTTAAACCCCAATCAAACAAACTCTACATGTACTACCATCTTGTCCTGTTAATCTCAAGTTATGTTAGGTAATACTTTTTATCTATATCAGGTGTTTCATTTTTCTTTAAAATCCCTCTAAATAAGATCAGTTTGTTTGAAGAGTAGTCATGCTGTCTAAACTTAGCACTGGAGGAGGACTAACTTTCCAACAGTATCAAAACGCTTCACATCTTGGTTGTGCAAGTGCCAGTTCTTGTTGGAATACTACACCATCATATCAGTGAAATATAATTAAGCATGGCATTAAACACCAATGAATCAATTAATCAATCAATCTTTGATTTATATCTTTCCAGTTGTTTGTATGAGTCATCCTTGGTTGATGGTAGCTGGCGAACGTTACATGAAGATGCTGAATTCCGATCATATACAGTTCTATCTGTGTCACCTAACCACAGAGTTATCGCCCTTGGAAGCATACATGGAACTTTAAGACTTCTAATCATCACAGGTATTATTGGGCAGGTTTGTTTAATCCAAAAAAAGTTTTATAACCATTGAAAAGTTGTTCCTGTATTAAACAAAAAAACTTATGCTCCAGTGTGAAGCTCCTAATTAGATTGGTTTATTCAAAATAATTAAAAATAAAATGTTTTAACAAAGGATAAGTTAAATGAGTTTAACTCAAAATCTGAAGCTAAAAAGAAAAAAATATTTATATTTTTGTTTAGAGATTAACTTTTAAGTTTTAAAAAGGATAACTTTAGTCTTCATTATTACCCCCCGCCACGAAGTGGGTGGGGGATATAGGGTTGGGTGCTGTCCGTTCATCCGTCTGTCTGTCTGATCGTCTGTCTGTCTGTCCGTCTGTCCATCTGTCCATCCGTCCACCTGTCCGTCTGTCCGTCCGTCCGTCCGAGTTTCGTTTCCGGAGCAGAACTCGAAAACCGTAAAATATTTCTCCACGAAACTTGAGATAGACATTAATCAGGTCCTGAACTGGTGCCTTTTGCTATGTCTGTCTGTCTGTCTGTCTGTCCGTCCAAGTTTTATTTCCGGAGCAGAACTCGAAAATCGTAAAATATTTCTCTACGAAACTTGCTATAGACATTAATCAGGTCCGGAAATGTACTGGTGCCTTTTGCTATGTCTGTCCGTCTGTCAAAATAATTATGGCACTCCATTCAGCCTACTTCCGCACCGAGAACAGAACCATTGTGTATTTTTCTTCCTGAAGTTGCCTGACAATAAAAACAACACCACAAAAAAACTCTACTTCCTGATGCCCCTTAACTCCGAGAGCACCAGGGCATCAGGAAGCTCCCGTCCATCCACCCGCTATTTCTCGGTGAAATGTGGCAAGGATACTGATAAGGTCCTGAAGGGATGCATTTTACTATTGAAAAATTTCTGTTTTTAATATTTTTTTTTTTTTATTTTTCACGTGTATTTATTGGACTATAGTATTGTGCATCTGATTAGCATGTGTATTACTTTGCACAATGCAAGGCCTATTAACACTGTCACCTTTATAACTCTCCTCAGTCACAACGTTTATCATTGTATTGAATCGGCGGGGGATATGAGTATTTCATGCTTGTTTGTCATAGCATGGCTAGTTGTAATTACACTAGCCTTCTTGTGCATTTTATTAAACTCCTAAAGTAAAATAGTTTAAAACAAATGTAAAGTATTCTCTTTCATTTTTTGACCAAGTTAGTAATCTCATTTATGATATGATATTCAGGCTGGTATCATAGGTAGAGCATTTTATTAAAAAAACTCACCCTATACTATGATGAGTTGGAAATTCTTAGTGATACGAGGAAGTGCATGTTATAGGAATTCTTAAGCTAGGAAGTAAAACTGTATTAATTATCACTCTTATAATTATAGATAGTAACAAGATAGAAGATATACTTTGTTTGAGTGAGGTATTGTATGAAGGAAGACTGTTCAGCATTACCTGGCTAAATGACAATACCCTGTTGACGACCGGACCCGATGGATGTATGGTATGTGTTCTGACATTACTTTATACAGAGATTTTCAGTTATGACGTTGCGACAACAGAGTGACGTCCCTTTGCGAAATGACGTCGCCACTTTATGGCACGGGAATATTTTTAGCTATGGGAAAGGGAAATTCATATGGTTTTATTAACATAAACCTGTTAATTTCCGATATTCACCATACCGCCCATGTTAAAAATCGTGGATTGGCCCTCCCTTGCCGTAAACCGATAACGTTATTTTGCAAAGGGACGTCACTCTGTTGTCGTAACGTCGTAACTGGAAATCCCCGTATTAAAGCTACACCTCTCATGAGGATCATTCACTGCTGTAAATATACTGTACAAAAGACCTGATTATGGATAACAACTTATGCTATTAACCTTTGCTAAGGGGGTCTGGATTGTACCTAATTTTCCTCCCATAATATTGAGGACCAATGTTATGTTATTACGAGTAAATGTTTTTCATCAAACACCAGATAAATAAATATATAAATTTAAAAAGATAATGTTTGGGTAAATATGCAAGCTCTCTTACCAGGCAAAACCAGCCTAAGTGTCTGTACTTAAACCCAATAATATTTTGGATTACGAAATAGTCACATTGAACGCACATTGTGCGCAAGGAACATTCATTTTCCTTCAGAGCACACTTCTCATTTTATGGTTGTTGCTCTGTGGCTATTTATTGTTTGTGTTGACCACCATGATAAAAGTTCAATACCCCTGAGCTGGGAATTAAGCAGTCAATCAATCTTTAATGGGTTTAACGGGTGAGACTATATGTACATAAAACATAGACCCCTACTTGTTTCATCAGGGACTTGGTGTTCTGTCACAAATTGTTTCAGTTGGAATGCCGTCATATTGTTGTATTTCATATTGTTTTTATTAATTAAACTTCCATTTATCCAATATTGTAGACTTTAGACTTTTGTTTGACCTTGTGATCTAAGTCAAAATAAAATTTAAAAAAATAAATAAATAAATAAAAACGAATCCTTGAATGAAATGTTTATTTAAATAATGGTCTATGTTGAATAATTTATTAATTAATAATCGCATGGATTGTAATTTTCAGACCACAAGAACAACAACTTCAAGCTTTATGGGTGGTATCCAGTAAACTACCAGAGGACAATTATAATAACTTCAGGTGATAGCAGGGAGAATGTCTTGACACAAAATATAATGTAACAATTAGATATCATAAAAGTGGCTAGTAATTTACTCAATCTGTTTGTGATAATATAATTTATTTGTGTTTGTGATTATTTTATCATTATCTCCTGTAATTGTCATGTCTTTGTGTCTTGCTAGTGGCACCCAGGGTGGTTTCTTTCACCTGTTGAGCTGGCATGTCATCACGTGAGTGAAATAACCTTAAGTATGGCATTAAAACAAAATCAAACAAATAAACAAACAAACCAAAAGTTGTTTAATGACAGCAGAAACTGTCTGAATGCTGGAGTGGGTAAAACTGGGTAAAACTATTAAATTACTGGCACTTTGCAACCATATAACATGTAAATTGGATATTTGTTCCTTTAAAAAATATTAGTTTTGAAAGTCTTGAAGTTAGGGTGATTTGTCGTTACATGAGACATGTAACACTACTACCATATCCATAAACATAGAAATATATTAGGTTATTATTCTAATGACTAAAATGTTTGACATACAACTCTAATTAAGATTCTGTGTTTTTCTTTTTAAAAAGCAAAAAAACGTGTTAAAGAGAAAAATCTGTTTCATAAAGTACATTGATAATTGTATGGTTTTGGTTTAATTATGTACTGCATCCCCCAAAAAGGTCATTATATTTTAACTTGAAAATTTGTTGCTTTTCAATTATATTACAGATATTTGATCAAATTTTTATCAAAATTAGCAGAGAAGTCAGACGTTAATAAAATGACCCCTAGTAATATAGCCATTGTGATAGGCCCTAATCTCCTATGGTCTCAGGGAGAATCCGGGTAGGTATTATCAGTTCTCTCTGTGAAAAATGATGCGAAAACCAGTTTAATGTCTTAGATTTAGTTTTAAAATAACAATTTTAAACTACAGCTAGCCTAGGGCTGGGTTGGAGCTTTCTGTTGTCCTTGGATTTTGTGTTAGGTCTAGTGATTGTGAGAGTATCAGGTATATGAGTGAGTCACACGATGTGGCTCTGGCAATCGTGGGGGATGTTTTTACGAGATTTCCTCACGGTTTTCCACCATAATTAGGCAAGGAACAGTGTGTAGTGGACAATCCGTCGTCACATAAGTGAAATACCCTTGAGTACGACGTTAAACCCCAATCAAACAAACATATAAGAGTACTAAAGGTTTGAAGTTGACAAAGTTTGCAATAATCCAGCTTCTGTAGGGGTTTGTGTGTACAGACCAAATTCGCTACAACATTGATGATCTGGTTTAGATTGAACAAGCCCTTCCGGTCTATGTTTATTTTATTGCTAATCATATTAGTTGTTTACTCTTTAACAAGATTTCAATTAAATACACTTAAAATATAAAAATATAAACCATAACTTTATTTGTTATCAGCCCTAATATGCTCACGACGGGGACGACAAGTGCCATCGTAGAACTGTTTGTCTCTCATGCTGATTACTTCTTCCCTGAAGGTAAGTCCAATGTTACGTTATTCAACAAGAAAAGTTCAAATAGTTAACTGATCAGATAGTAAACTTAAATTAATATTCAGTAAGGCTATGAGCTAGTTTGTGGCTAAAAATGTTAGGTTTTTTTGTGATGGTGTAGAGGTGATGAATTATTTCTCATGCTGAATGTAATATGGGCAAACTAGTATACATGATCTGTGTTCCGATTTCACCCCTGGCATGCGCTGCACGAGTCCTATATTCCCATCACTTGTGCGTGCTGTCTGCATGGCCTACGACCTCTAGGGATTGCAAGTCTGTGTTTGAAAAACTACCCCCTACCAAGAAACCTATGATGAGCATGATGTGGTAATTCCTAAAGAATCAACTCTGAAAATATTCAGATATTGTGTGTTGCTCTTCCTTTACTTCTGAGGAATACTTTATCAAAGGTTGAGTAAGTAATTGAAAGTTTAGAAGATACACAAGAACTAAAAGATTAACTTGTCAATTAATTTAAATGTTCTTGTTTACCCAGTGTACATCAGTGTGCATATAAAAGAACTATGGTAGATCAGAAGTCATTGAAGATTTTTATTACAAACTCTTCAGTAATTTTAATACACATAAATGTATATATACTATAATAATATACAATCAGATCCACGTAGAGGCAAACAGAATTTTCTACAAATTAAAAATATTGATGTGGTCATGTGAATTAGTCATTTCTGGTGTCATCACTTCTAACTGGAATGTTAAGATTCTGACAGAGGCCTACAATGTAAAAGTCTCTTTAAACTTGTGTATCTCCGCGTGGGGGAGCGGGTTGGCCAGTCCTGCAGAATACTCTCCCGGCTTCCTCTGTCTACCGTAAGAGGCGAGAAAAAAGGAGCTTTCTGTTACCCTGGTGTTCTCAGAGCTAAAGGGGAACAGGAAGCTGATCTGTTTGTACATTTTGTATTTG
>JAVFBX010102209.1:0-16192 GCA_034783855.1 Mopalia kennerleyi | reverse complement strand
TGAGAACACCAGGGCACAGAAAGCTCCTCTTTTCTCGCCTCTTACGATCGACCGAGGAAGCCGAGGGAGTATTCTGCAGGACTGGCCACCACCAGTGTTTTTTAGTTTCTCAACAGAAAATCCGTCGCAAAATATATTAAATGGGGAAAAAAACACCATACAACTTGATTCTGGGATGAAACTTCCCTCTCTCGGGAATGAAGAAATCATCGCCTTCATTTCAGTAGGGATGATTTGTTCATCTCTCGTATGGTAATATTCATCCCAGTATCAATTTGTGTGGGATCCTCTTATCATCTGATGGCATGATATTGTTATGTTATTGTATTGCTTGTGCGTGTCCTGTCGTGTCTTTGTTTATTTAATTAGACTGGTACGCCGTGATTGAACATGAGTGAATTAGCCTTAATTACCACCTAAAATCCCAAGCCAACGAAAACAAATCTAACTATCCAAGAGAGCGTTAGACTTTGACAACATATTTCCTTTGGCAAACTAACAGACTGGAAGACATACTCATGATAATAGCATATCGTAATTGCTAGTACGATGAATGTCATTTCTGGGCAAAAATGAGCTTCTGAAACGTATCAGCCTTGATAAACGTCGTCTGATAAAAGGAAGATTGAGAATCTCTTCCTGTTTGAATTAGGTCTACTGTCAAGGACACGAAGAATGGTCTTTCCTGGTTGGTGAATTACCATAGAGGATTAAAATATAGGCCCTAGTAAAGTTGAATCAGTCACCGCGAACACGTCAAAGCTTAGACAATCTGACCGAGTTTTTAACCTGCTACAGTTCGTTTTCGTTATTTTGGTCGATTTTGCTTCAAGCTTATCTGGACAAACAATAGAATGCTGTGAAACTGGAGAACACTGTCCAAGTTACCATCCTCGCGATTACAGATACCGTGTTGGTAATCAGTGGGTGGTGCATTACATTGCTGAATTCTATTCAAACGTATCGCTACCTAGATAACGTTTCCAGTGTCTTTGGAGACCGCGAGCTGTTTATTAATTTGTAAATACAGAAACCTTGAAAAGTTATAAAGCGGTGTAACGGGAAAGGCTCGTCAATTCTAATCAGATGCCGGTAGTTTGGTATGTAATATATCTATCAACTGTTACAAAGTTATTACAATTGAGAATTAGCGAATTCGAGTGTTATTAGTCACAGCCGTTAGCCTTGAAAGGGGAGGCTGTAACTTTGTGGTAAATGGAAGCCGAAGCAAATAACATTTATTTCACATTCATTTATTTTTAGTTAATATATAAATATATGTATATATATATAGATATATATATTTTTAAATGCATATCGATTTAAACTGCTTCCCACAAAGCTTAAGAAATTTATATTTCAGTAATGTCTTTGCACTATCATAATATGGTCAATATAACATAAACAAACAGTAACCCTAGCAACTACGGACTACTTTCCAGGCAGGTAGATAACTGTATAAAAGCAAACAGACAATACATTTATTCATATTCAAAGGACGACGGCAACGCCATGACAAAGCAGGTTATCCAATCAAACCACTTTTAGTCGTCCTATAGAGATCCAAATACCTGGACAATAGCCATAAGTGGCTAGGGTTGTTGTTTCTCGGCGTGGTATTGCCACGTAATGGTATTGACTTATATATATATCTTACTGCAGAGGTTCACTCACTCACCTGAGGATTAGTGTGACAACAACAAAAACGTATGGTTAGTCTCAAAGGTGCTACCTCATTATTAATGTAGTTTATTATCCCCCGCCCAAAGAAGTTGGCGGGGGATATACAAATACGTTTCGTCCGTCAGTCCGTCCTTCCGAACACTTTCCGCACAATATCTCTTGAAGGAATGATCACATTTTTATGAAACTTGCTGGATGGGCTTACAACATGAAGACCTCGCTGAAGTTCGATTTTGAAATAATTCCGCGCATATTTAATGAGGCTCCGGTGACCTGATTGGCTAATGCTTTCCGCACGATATCTCTTGAAGGAATCATCAGATTTTCCTGAAACTTGCTTGGTAGGCTTATACTATGAAGACCTTGCTCATGTTCGATTTTGAGATTTTTCCGCGCATATTTAATGAGGCTGCTGTGACCTGATTGGCTGGTGCTTTCCGTATGATATCTCTTGAAGAAATCGTCACATTCTGATGAGACTTGGTGGGTAGGTTTATAACATGAAGACCTCACTCAAGTTTGATTATGCCATGAAGACCTTGCTCAAGTTTGATTTTGAGATAATCCGCCCATATTTAATGAGGCTGCTGTGACCTGATTGGCTAATGCTTTCCGCACAATATCTTTTGAAGGAATCATCAGATTTTCCTGACACTTGCTGGGTAGACTTATACTACGAAGACCTCGCTCAAGTTCGATTTTGAGATAATTCCGGGCATATTTAATGAGTCTGCTGTGACCTGATTGGCTGGTGCTTTCCATATGGTATCTCTTGAAGAAATCGTCACATTTCCATGAGACTTGGCGGGTAGGTTTATTACATGAAGACCTCGCTCAAGTTTGATTTTGAAGAAATCATCACATTCCCATTGAGACTTGGTGGGTAGGTTTATAACATTAAGACCTCGCTCAAGTTTGATTTTGAAAAAAACCCTGCGCATATTGAATCAGCATTTATTTTTTTCCCATGATTCATGTATTAAATTCATTTATTTATTCTCATTTTCTATGGCGGGGGATATCGAAGACTTCGTCTTTAACGAATGCTTGTTTGTATATAAGACTAACACGGCTATCCTACATTTATCTCAAAGTTACAAGAAAAATTCAGAATAAATCTTGTGACATCACATTATCATGTCAGCAGGGTTGATACATCATTTAAAGGCCCACTCATGTAGAGCCACTTGAATACCTTAAAAATCAAATAGTTGCGGTTGTTAGTCTGGTCTACGGGAGTGGCCCTAAACGATGAACCAATTCAATATAGGCAATGTGTGGCATCATTCTGGTAGAAAGGGTGTGGCGTTCTGTGTCCCGGAGCTCAAATATTTGGCTTGGGTTCCGGGACACAGCAACATTCCTGACAACGAACAAGCAGGTAGACTTGCAAAACAATCCCTCACATTGCCTGAAGTATCTTTTTTTATTCCATTATATGTTTCAGAAATTGTATCCCTCGTTAAACCTTTTTTTAGAAACATGTGGCAGCAGAGATGGGATATATCTGACAAGGGGCGCTTTTTCTATAATTTACAGCCTTCTGTTTCATTTGTACATATGCATTCTTCATCCAGGAAAGCAGAAGTATATATCCATAGGTTATTATCAGGTCATCTTGCTGTAAATTCCCATCTTTTAAAATTAAATTCCCATATAGATAGCAATTGTGATACATGTCTGGTTTTAGATGACGTATCTTATTATCTTTCAAAATGCACTAGGCACACAGCTGAGCGACGTATTTTATTTCTTAAATTGAGATCTCTAAATTTTAACGTTACAACTGTAGAGACGATTTTAAACCCGCCAGTTCAAGTTAGGACTAGAGTATTCAATACTGTAGGTGATTTTATGCTGCGTTCGCGCAGATTTAACTAACATTCTATGCAGTACTGATACCTCAATTTTAACACCTTTGTGCAGTTACTTTATATGATCTTAATTTGACTTCTTTTTATCTTTATGTCTCTGTGATATTTGTCTTCGTGTTTATAACTTATACCTGTGCTAAGTATTTATCCCCTCTGTCTTACGCCAAACACGTCTACATGAATTAACATTTAGCATCTAGCAATTATAATTGCTATAGATGAATATACACATTTTCAAATTGTTTTGTTATAAGTCAGCTCAATGTTAAGTTCTGGCGCAAATACTACTTAATGTATTGCATGCGCCATCAAAATTTTAAAACTACTACTATTACTACTAATAAGTTTTTCTGGTCATCTGTTTTGTCCCTTAACGTCTCTTTGGCTGATGCCAAAAAGCTTGTTGGCAGATTCCTGAAGCACATCATTTGCCAAGCGACTGTGTGTTACCTCTTTTTGTAGTTTAGCCAACATTTATAGACTTTCCAAAATCACTCTTTCTTAAACTATCGCCTGAGTCGTCTTAAAGAGACTTTAAAGTCTACTTTCCATTGGTTCATTTTGATTTTTTCTAGCCATTGTAACACAGCTTGTCTAAAGCCGCCTTCTGTTAATTCATCACGCTCTCCTGTCGCCTGCTGCGATTCTCGGGGTCTTTATGGCACTTTGCCCACATGTTGATGCATCTGATTTTCCATTCTAGGATAATCGGCTTCTGTTGTTGCCCAGATCTTTCAATATATATTTTACGAAGCAGTGTTCGCTACTAAGGTTGACTCCAGGAAACAAACTGTCAGGAGTCTGGCGTACCAGTATGGCAAACCGTTTTATCACGCCTGCCTTTATTCTATATATGTTGAATTCAACTACAGACTTCTCCCTCACAGCCTGTATTTAGTGGCAATACATTTGTTCAAGAAGTACAATCTGATCAGAAGCACATACACCCTATAAATCAGGGAAACTACATTTGTTTAAGAGGCCAACAATTGCGACCAATTCTGTAGTGAGCATTACTGTTGTGACTACAATAAAAATAGTGAATAAGAATAAACCCGTCGCCTGATATAATAATCACTCTTTATTTTTCACAGTATTTGGCATTTCTGGACGCCATACCAAATATATGTTAGCAAATTTGAGAAGGCTTTGTGCAA
The DNA here is from genome assembly GCA_034783855.1 of Mopalia kennerleyi. NCBI lineage: Eukaryota > Metazoa > Mollusca > Polyplacophora > Chitonida > Mopaliidae > Mopalia > Mopalia kennerleyi. The sequence continues at coordinate 11,478 of JAVFBX010102209.1, read as the reverse complement.
ACGGCGCTTACATCGGTTTCGTGTCTTTTAGTTGTCGGTTTCAAATGGTATAGAAATCAAAGGATCTCCGAACGTATTTTAAGTAGTGCGATATGATGCCACGCACTGTGTAGCCATGAGGCATATACATGTGACAAACAGGACAGATTCTGAGAAACCTGTCAATGAAGATAAATGCTGACATCCGAGCCAAACCTTAGACTTTGCACCAATTAGTGAATATTTAATCCTTTACGTCACGACACATACTGTAAAAGTCCATTTAAAGTCCTTTCATTGGATTTTATACCGATTTCACTTATACTATACTTCGTTGCAGCTGAATGATAACATGGACGTTTACTAGATTTATAATTTAGGTCTAATCAGACCATATAATTTGTATTATTCCGTGTGTTTGTTAGAAGTGTCCTCTTTCAAGGATTGTTATGTTAGCACCATTTCGTAATGTCCATAATACTTATCTTCTCATAAACAAATTAAATCTAATACATAAAGTCTTTTGTGTCTTCCCGGGGACAGATTCATTGCATTAATGTAAAAATACACTAGACAAAGACTGTCGCCCACTAAGCGTAGGTAATCAACTAATTTTCCAGAACTTTGATATGTGTTTATTACAAGAATATAAGATGATAAAGGTAAGAACAAATTGACAGGGATGAAATAAGGTGCTACAAGAGAATCCTAGTTTTTTCTTCATGTTTTTTTGCTGTTATTAAGTAAACATCTCATACATATTTTATAGAATTCCATCGGTTCTAAGGCGATACACGTGTCGTTTATAGAGTTCAATCGGCTCTAAGTCGATACACGTACCGTGTAAAGCCTAAATTATCTGAGTTGTCTTTGGTATTTCTTACGTTTTGACTTCATGGACTTATTTATATAGACATAACCCTTCTATTACGAATGGGTGACGTGCAACAAATCACCGCTTCTCACTTTAGGCTACATGATCAGCAAAAAGTAATAAACAATTGACTTATGTGAACAGCATGTAGTATATGATGTAGGCTGCATGCGCAAGAGATGTTCTAGTTTTCCATTTCAGACAGTTATGAATTTTAGAATTAGCCGTAGAATCGTAGCTAACACAAAGCAACTGTATTTAAAGCATCAAGCTGCAATGGGACCACGGACTCCATTACACACAACATACAAATAAATTGAGCTTTGAACATTGGGAAAGGAGTGTATCAAAAAGTTGTATTGAAGGTATATAGTTATAGGGTTTCCATGGTTTGATTTGCTGTGCATGACTAAGTATGTCATGTTTTACACAAGATGATGGAGATATTGGCTATAAACAACACAAACATCGTTGACCCTGGGGATGTACTCCTGATATTAGCACGATCAATTGTGTGTGAAGATTTAATATACTATACGTATTGTAAAATCGGCATTTGTTCAATTAAAATAAACTCAATTCGTGTGGAGGAATAATCCATTAGTCTAAGCAAGAAGACAGATCAAAATAAGCAACGGCCACACGCAATTGGGTTTATGATGCTGAACACTCTTATATTTGCAAGAAACCACGGACATCGGTGAAATCAAATCCATTGGTTGAAACCGCACAGAATTGATGGAGCGATTTCTAGGACGTAAATGTCAATTGCTGCTGCTGTTGCTGCTCAGTGGTAAGCGTGTTGGACTACTGATCCCCGTATGGCTCACAGGTTCGAGTACCCTAGTGGATCTTCCGTATATGAAGGGTCACACAGGTCGAATCAGATAATCTGTATGGTGATTTTTACGATGTTTCCCCTTGGTTATGGCACTTATTTAGGTAAGAGAGCGTCAGTAATTAGCGATTATTTGTCGATATATTCTAACAAATCAGATTGACCAGAGAGTAAAACGAAAGAGCATATATGTGAGTCTCCTTCCATTGGTCAAACAATACGGTAGGGTTATATAATGGTAGCTGTATATTACCGTCATAAAAAGAAATTGTATGCACATTAAAAAGATAGTCTTGTCGAATTTAGAGACAGATGTTCAATGTTGATGTGTTAACTCAACGCAATATTAAGTTACGTTCAACGTGAGCTTAGATATCTTTGTGGAACATGACCCAGATCTTGTGGGTGTAGCTTTATGTAGGGAACACGTTGCAAAAAAGACGACAAAATTGAAAAAACAAATTGTTTATCTACTTGATCACTGTTTTATCAATGTGTAAATTTCAATACAGGGGTAAGGAATCTGACAGTTGTTTCTATAGTAACACAATCAACATATCAGTAAATCTTTGTGAGATTATCATTGTGTTAACTGTGTTCTTATTAAATGGCTTTTAACCACCAAGTTTGTCCTAGATTAACACGTGGTTACACAAAAACAACAACTTGTAGGAACATTGGACGAAGATTGCCAATGTTTACAAAAGCTTAAACTAAAGTTTAGATTTGCATAAAATTATTTCTTGTATATAATTGTAAATACTGTACTCGTGTTGATGCCATTATTTGTATACTCACCCTACAAAAACTAACGAACGATGCCTTGCAGCCTTAAAACCAAACTAACATATCGATTTGGACGGATGCCTTTAAGATTCCAAACAGAGAATACTGTTTTTCTATAATGCACATTCTTATACAATATTTAATTAAAGACTTTCGTATTATAAAGGAAGCATTTATTTAAGAGTTTGTTTATTTGTGAAAGCGAACACTAAACGAAAAAGCAATGAATCACCCTTTTAGTTTGTCTATGGGAAATGTCCATAGAACGCAATATTGTGCCAAAAGCTGGTCAACGGTTACCTCCCTTTACCTTCGATTTTAACTGTTAATGGTGGGGTTGGAGAGTGTAGGTACAAATGCATTAACGTTCTAACTTCTACGCAAATGACATTAGCCGTCAGCTGACAACGAATCGAAAGATAGCAAACAATCAAACAAGTTGGACCTCTTTCTTGGTACTAACGTATTATTTCAACTTTGTCACGCAATGGCCAAAATTTATTGGCATAAAGTTGATAAGTGTCAACATCAATTGGTTCAGCATAATCTTTTCAGAGTTATTTCTTTCAGAATAAAAATCTTTGATTAATAATGCGCCCTTTTAAAAAACTTGTGTACAAGTGTAAGAATATCTTAACCTTCTCTTCGGAGTTTAAAATGTCAAGTTTGACTGGTGTTATATCGATATATATGGGAAATCCCTTCATAATTTTGGGTGAATAGCTACAATTCTACTCGGCTAATATTGGGAATTCATCTCCGTAGTCCTTTATGTTTTTTAACAAATTCTTCTTTTGGAAGTGATAGTACACTGTTCTATAGATTATCTAAATAAACGTTACAACGTTAGGTAGTTACAATGGGTAGTTACAATATTGGATAGCTACCATGGGTAGTTACAATGTTGGCTAGTTACAATGTTAGGTAGTTACAATGTGAAGTTACTATTTTGGGTAGCTACAGTAATTGACTACAATATTGGGTAGTTGCAATACTGGACTACCATGGGTAGTTACAATGTTGGTTAGTTACGATGTTGGGTAGTTACAATGGGTAGTAACAATATTGGGTAGCTACAGCAATTGACTACAATATTCGGTAGTTACAATAATGGACTACCAATGGTAGTTACAATGTTGGTTAGTCACAATGGGTAGTTAAAATGTTGGGTACCCAGAATGGCTTTTTCGAGTGTATCAGTGCTTAAACTGGAACACGGCTTGACAGTTCAGACTAATAGATTTGTCTGGTTGTCTTCATCATCAATGCTAATTGTACCGCTCTAATGTGTAAGTGAGTTACTCTTAAGTAGTCCGTTTATAGTCAAACATATATTCTCTGTGAAGGTATACCAATTGTCGCAAAAGTCTTCAAATTTAAATTTAATAACATCCATCTTGTATTTGTATGGAAGTTGATTCGAAGATCAGGAATATTTAATCGTGTCCTCTTTCCAGTGCAGTTTAACTACAGCTATCATCGATTGCGAAGAACAGGCGGAGCATTTGTGTTAAAAATGAAGATAAGATTTCTGTACAAATCTTAGTTATAACTTGAAAAGTATGGATCTATAATTGTATTGCCAACAAGCACTGGTAGGAAGCGACAAGATGACCCGTGTTTGTTAAGCTATAACCGCTTATGGATACGTAGAGAGATCATCTTGATATGAACTGTACATGTACACGATACATTGGCTAATGGCTAGGATACATGGCGTGGTTACATCAGTCTGTAACGCTTTAACCTTTCAAACCGATTTCAGTGTAGGTAATTCACAAGAATGAGGATTTATCGGGTGTGCCTCGCCAGATATATTTACACACGTGAGATGTAATATCTTGGATTGTCTGCTTCAGTAACAGCTGTTATATTATACCTGTATTATATAGGTTAACTAGAACACGAGACATTTAATACCAGATGTATTAAATTCTGGATAGGGAAAGAAAACCCCAAGATTTCCTTGTGGTACGATTTTAATCTGGCAGTGTGCATCTTCCACTGATCAGGAGACATTCAACCGTATTACTCGTACAAAAAACCTTCCAAAGTTGACTTTTTGTTCATTCCGACTAAACATTAAAGTTACATAACTGCAGAAATATTGATTATAGAGAGAGAAAGAACAGCCATTAGCACATTTTAAACTCGTATGGTGAAATTTACGGTTTTTGTGACAGATAATGCGTCAATTGTAATATGATACTTGCATCTTTCGTGTTTCCTTTATCATTTAGACGGATAGAATCGTCTTACAGGATATAAAATAACTTATTTGGTATACGTATATAGATTAATATGGTGATTAATATCCATAATGGCAAACAGTAGCCTTGTCACGCAGCGAGCAATAATATATTGTAAAGTGTCACTTGGTATTTGTCATAATAGTTTGTTGATTATTGGAGCGTTTTCGTCATTTTCAAATATATTGTAACATTTATATTAAAAATTGACAAATATCTCATGGCTGTATTACACTGATTTTTAGACAAATTTATGGCAAAAAGCGATCTATGTGATAAGCGTTAATAGATTGTTGTAGTAAGGTTAAGAATGTATGGCACAAAACATTTGAGGAGACAGTTCAAGGTCAGCATACCATTACTGTACGTCTTTGTTTTTTAATGAACGATTAACTAATTTCGTATAAAGGCTGGCTGAATGAGTGGTACTCCTGCAAAATATTTAACCCAGCATTACATAGTAAAGTTTTAATTTGTTTTAACCATTTTTTGTATATAGTTGCCAGAATTCGTCTGCCAGTAATAAAAACTATACATTAACCCAGTCTACTCGTTTACAGTGTGTTCTATTAATTTGATCCAGTATAAAATTATTCGAGTATAAATTGAAATTAAAAGCTACAACTGTTAATTTGGTTAAGTCGCCGTGTGTTAGATTATATATCGAAAAGGTGAGGATCTGTTTTTCAGTTCCATGGCTATTTTGTGCTGTAGTTGTTACAGAGAAACTAAACGCCAAAATGTACTGTATTTTTTGTCGACGTCAACTTAATTTGCAACCAGTTTAGATTCTATTACAAATACATCATAAATTTATATAATTATAATTATAATATTAATAATAATAATAATAATAACTTTATTACAAACACTTACAGACACTTGGTCCATAAACTGTGAATACCCAAAGGCTTCCAAAAATATATACATAGATAGCATTCCGACCTAAATTCTGAGTTATGATGACATTACAAAAAAATTAATGTCCACAAAATTAAAACAGGGGTCCAGCAAGACCTGAATTCCTAATTAACAGCAATGGACAAGCATATGTAGCGATTTTCAACTCCAGAAAAAAAGGTCGGACAAATGTCCATGCAGATACAAGGAAGTAACTTTTGCTGTCTTCTGGTCAAAATTGACAATACGGTCTGAATTATAAAAACGGTCCAATTTAGGTCAACATTGTTATGAAAATGTTGACAAATTTTTAAAGTTGCTCGGGTTGTGGAATGTTCACCGTATACAGTTCTTGAAAGTTTGAGGTGAAATACAATTTTGCATTGATGTAATCGGGTTTTATTTGGCTTAGAAACACACAGTAAACAATTTACACGACACATACAGAGGATTGTATATCTAATAAAGTTCTATAAAACAACCAAAAATGTTTAAAAAATGCATTCTGGAAAAAACTTTTATCCGGGTCAAATGACGTATTTACAGATGTTAATACAGGAACGTTAGAGCTATTAATGTTCATAAAGCACTTCTATTCGTCAGGACACAGATTTATGTATCATATAACTTAATTAGACAATCAGATCCCTGTGGGCAATAAAACCAACAATAATCATATCTATGTGATGGGAAAGGAGATCTGTATGCGAGTCCTTGGTAAACTGATCTCACACAGAATCTATAGAACGTGACAGATGGCAACGATGCCATTCACGTGTTCTAGAATGATTTCCTGCAAATGTTTTTGAAGTTATATAGCACGTGTTTCCATACACATTTTCCCAATTGTAAACAAGTTGCTATGGTCCACTTTCAACATAAAGACGACGTGTATAGGCCTATTGTTTGTTGGTTGATTTGTTTGATTGGATTCAACGTCATACTCAAGGATGTTTAACTTTTATGACGACGTATTGTCCATTTCACAATGTTGCTTACTTAAATTCGGTGGAAAACATGGAGGAAAACATGCAAAAAACAAAACGATTGCCGGAGCCGCATTGGGTGATTCCCCGACGGACTCGAACCCGTGTACAGTAATTCGAAGTAGGTCTAGTATGCGGAAACGCTAACCATTAAACCACGGACGTGGCACGAAGCTAAGGACCCGAGAGCGAACGGAAAAGAACCAATCTTGGTCCACGGTTAACACTCATTCTGAAGTGAATTAAACAGGAGGTCTTAGATATCGCCGTTAATTGCGGACTTATTATATAATACGCTTCCAGTACTCTGTTCACATCTAAAATAATACTTCCTCAAAGATCCTTCCAAAATTCACGACAGTAACTGTAGTTATTATTCAAAGACTTGCCCATATTATCAGTACGTAGAGTACTTCCAAAGTGCTTGCATTTTGTAAGAACATATTTAAATTGTCGTCGGGTAGTATTCATATGTAGCCTATATGACACGCTTCCACGTACTCTGTTCACATGTAAAAGAATACGCCCCTGACTTAGAGTACAAAGATTTACAAACAGTTTCTCAGACAAACATTCATTATACAGACATCGGGCATTTGTGAGGGAGTTTCAGTTTACTCAGGTATTTTCAGAGATAACGGATAACACGAATCTGATCTGTTTGTGATGTCTTCATATTTCGTCTCATGATTATCTTTTCTTGTTTATTGCCTGTAATATCAAGGGTAGTTCCCTTTATCCTCAAGTTGGACTTGTGGGCCGCGAAGCTAGCCACAATTCGCAAATCCCTTATCTGATTATTTTTGTAGTTTTAACACCGCCTGTTGTGAAAACTTATCAATACCGAAAAAATAAATAAAATCAAATGAAAATCAAATACTGTACTATTGACAACAGTTAAGTAACATGTGAGCAATAGTCTGGCCAACAGGACATGTTTACAGAACCCAGTAGGGTAGCGGTTATTTCTATTAAATACTATAATTTACAGCATAATGTCCGTATTTCACTTAAAAAAGGGCGACATAATAGCGCAGAAGGATGATTTAAATCACCTCGGTTAAAAGCATAATAAACCTGCTTTTCCCTGCCATGTCCCAATCCTTATCGGCCTCATGTTAGATATATAACAATCTTTTTACAAGACTCCAGTTAACGGTAATACTATATGCAATTTAAGGCCGCTTATTTGGTGTAATGCTATATACGGTGATATGCGTCGATTGCAATATTCTCAAGTTGTGTAAATTAAACTAATTGTAACATATTCAGTATGTTAAGGTAATGTAACACACATAGTCTGGTGTAACGCTATATATACATGTTTGTCATTTTCATGCTAATGTAATGCTGCCAGGTAGCACGTGTTACCTTCTATAACAACGTGAAACACTGAAATTAACCCACAATAATGTCCTGTAATACATCATGATAAACTATGTGTTTAACAAGTAATCGAAATAGAAAACCTATGTAACGTAGTAAGTCTAATATGATATTCGTTCAATGTTATGTAGTGTAATGTGATGCCATCGTTTCTATCACGCTGAACCTATGTAATGACAAGTGTCATGGTCTTTAACAGGAATAATAACAAACTTATCGCAAACGAATGCAGAGCGTTAACCAATGAGAAAGCTAAACAGAACTGGATCTCTGGTTAATAATTATTTGTATCCTTTATAGCTATCTTTATATCTTATTAATGTAATATAGAAAACAGTATTAAAGTTTAAATTTAATTTCTAAAAAGGTTGTCCTAACAAGATAATGGTTACAGGGACGAGCCGGTGGAGTGTCTTACTACATCACAGACTATATGCCCTGGGGATACGGGGAATTATAATACTACTCTATTTATGTTGGCAAATAAAATACCAACTGTACACAATTGAAAAACACACAAGGGTCGCCTTGTGCAAAATATCTCTTATGTTTATTTTGAAAACCCCATAATATGGCTCATGCTGGTCAACCTGGACACATGGCAACAACATTCCACGTTCTCCAGTGATTCGGGCAGCATTTCATTCCAGTGGCTGAAGTCCTGGGTTCATCAACCGTCGTGATAATTGTTATTTTTTCATATTCAAAAAGTCTCTTCTTCTTTCGTCACACTTAAGACAGTGTGTGTATTATTTATCTTGTCTTTTATAAAACAAATGACCATATCACAAAATACATACTTTGGATGTTGTGTGTTTTTCTCAGCTCACTATTTAAATATTTCTTCAATGAAAAGAAGCTTTGTTCAATGTTGGCTATGTTTCAAAGTTTATCCTTGTTTCAGGTTTTCTTTCTTTTAATAGTAATGTGCTAAGCAGGCCTGTCTCAACCTGCTCAATGAACAAGATAAATGGAGAGGACCGGGGGTATATCATACCATCTATCTGTTTTGATTCTCAGCAGGAATTCTAACATAACGTACATATGAAAGAGAGAAAACAACTATGGCTGCAGATATGCCTTTCAATTTGTTTATTTCTGCAAATTAAACACTAATAATGCTTTATTAGGACAAAAGTAATGGAATTCGTTTCCTTTCGAATAGGCAAAAACTTTTTTCCAAGACTCAAATAAACATAATTCTTAACCTGAAAGGGATTTTACATCAGGCGAGCTCTTCTTCGTTATTGATTATCCAAGATCAGAATTGGGTTTTGACTGAGATTCAAACCCGGCACTTTATAGGCTAGGAGAATTTTGGCCGACTGAGTTACATTGGCTAACGCTACTTACCAGGAAAATATGAAGTAAAAAGGGTGCTAAGTTTGCAGGGGTATGGGGTGGGTTTAGTAACGCCAATATGTGTCACGTGCAATATCATGGCAGTCAATATGAAATAAGTATGGACTAGGGCACATGTTAACAAATTCATACTTGCATTCGGACTATATCACGTTTATTAAATAATTCTTGTACACTAGGGTTGAACATGGAAATAACTATTATTTGATATTGAGTTAAATATTGATTCGTGTTCTGTGCCATTGCATTGCATTAAATGGTTGTTGAGTAATAGGCATCAGTGGAATTATTCATGGTGAACCGGGCTCGCATGTATCATAATGTTCACCTGACATATCCACATCCTGTTACTGTTATTTATAGTTAACGGCGTGTGTTCCCAGATGACACTTATTAGCTCGGAAAGAAGTCAGTAGATTTACCTGTACACAACCCTGGAATAGGTATAATCCAATAGCAATAAAGTCTGTTATGTATGAGATAATGATAAATTGGTGAATAATGGTCCCATATGGTTCCCGGATAAACATGTTATTCTCTTCCCATTCTACTGCAGTATAAGCAAGAACCGGTTTAAAAATTATTGTGGTAATAAACTCAGTTGTGTATTGAAATACCATTAAGTAGGGTGTAAAACACCAATCAATTAACACTCGTTTGAGGGAATTGGGAAGGTTTAGATATTTTCAGGATATTATTGGTAACTTGTTAGCGACTCCACCTCATTTGTCTGGAATTCGATTGTGCGTTCGTTAGTATACGGCAATACCGAGAACATTTTTTGGTGCAGAAAATATGATTCTGAGGGCAAAAATCCAGGACGGAAAAAAACAACTAGCTGATTCCCGATGTTCAGGTCAGTTTACTGTGTGTCTGTTTTTCCAATTCTAGAATAACATATTTGTTAGAAAGGTCGCGTATGGTACTACAATAGATCTTTTTCATTGTCTCATTTCAATATAATCCATTTCAGTACCAGTATTGATTGATATTTGTTAACAATCAGTACACTAGCGATCATTCTTGTAATTGTAGCTTCACAATTAGGCTGGGATCATTAGAATCTGTGTCAGAGTATCCGAGCATGGATTGTTTATTTGTTTGATTGGAGTTTAACGTCGAACTCCATGGTATTTGGCATATATGATGACGCATTGTCCACTCCACACTGTTCCTTGCCTACGTACAGTAGGAGACCTAGTCAAAAAACACCATAACGGAGCCACATCGTGTAACTCACTCATATACCGGAGGGTCGACAGACGGACTTGATCCTGTGAACGATACATTGAAGTAGGATGAATAAGCGTAATCACTAGCCACTAAGCCACGACCAGCGGCTACTGCAGGGAAACTACATACATATACAGTCTTTGTTCTGTTCTAAATAAATGTTTTTACTGCATATGAAGTATGAAACTATAGGCACAGATTTATTAAAAATGTCTCTAAATTAAGATTTTATGAAGAATATTACAAATTTTATTAGCAAAGAGTTGATTTATTAACTTACTCTAAATATATCACCCCAAAGGTAAATCCCTTGGCAACAGCAATCCTTTCAATATTCGCATTTGTTATACTGTGATTTCCACACAATAGTTTAATATAAAAGTCACAACTCCGAGAAATGATACAAGATTATTTTTTATATCTGCTTTAATAACCAGACACCCGACCATCTTTATCAAAACGACGGTGATTTAAGCCCAAATATAGAAATTAAACAGGCATTGTTTATCATTTATCGGAGTCTATAATATATTTGCTACCAATGCGGGTTTGGTTCATAGTGGCTTGATTACTAATTCATCTATATTGATCAAGTGCCATGAAATCAACCCAAGAAATAAGTTCGCCCTTTTCTCCAGGATTCTCCATTTATACAAACAAACTGTTTTATTTGCAATGTCTTTGGATTACAAATGTTTGCTAAGACATGTTAAGAACTGCTTTCCGAAGAACATGGTGTGGCGAAATGTTATTGACAGGAAGTGAGTGAGTGGAAACCTTACTAAGAATTCTGGATCTGTTCCTCTGTAGCAGCAGGGGGGGCCAGCAAAGTAATTCTATTAGGCCGCGGAGGCTCCCAGCGGTAGTACGGGGGGAAATGGGTAG
>JAVFBX010102099.1:0-16193 GCA_034783855.1 Mopalia kennerleyi | reverse complement strand
AGTAGTAACCCTTTCAGTGGAAGCTGTACCTGTTCTTGTTATAATTGATTCTGTTGTTGCGTCAGGAGTGAATGGTGTAGCTGTTGTTCCATCAGCTCTAGGAGTAGTAACTCTTTCTGTAGAAGCTGTACCTGTTCTTGTAATAATTGATTCTGTTGTTGTATCAGGAGTGAATGGTGTAGCTGTTGTTCCATCAGCTCTTGGAGTTGTAACTCTTTCTGTAGAAGCCGTAGCTGTTCTTGTAATAATTGAGTCTGTTGTTACTTCAGGAGTGAATGGAGGGAGTGTTGTTCCATCAGCTCTAGGAGTAGTAACCCTTTCAGTGGAAGCTGTACCTGTTCTTGTTATAATTGATTCTGTTGTTGCGTCAGGAGTGAATGGTGGGAGTGTTGTTCCATCAGTTCTAGGAGTAGTAACTCCTGTTGTGGAAGCCGTATCTGTTCTTGTAGAAATTGATTCTGTTGTTGCTTCAGGAGTCAATGGAGGGGGTGTTGTTCGATCAGCTCTAGGAGTAGTAACTCCTTCTGTGGAAGCTGTACCTGTTCTTGTAATAATTGATTCTGTTGTTGCATCAGGAGTGAATGGTGTAGCTGTTGTTCCATCAGTTCTAGGAGTAGTAACTCCTGTTGTGGAAGCCGAAGCTGTTCTTGTAGAAATTGATTCTGCTGTTGATTCAGGAGTGAATGGAGTAGGCGTTGTTCCATCAGCTGTAGGAGTAGTAACTCTTTCAGTGGAAGCCGTAGCTGTTTGACTTGTTCCTTCGCTTGTAGACGGAGTAACCATTACACTTGGGGTTGGTGAGATAAATGAAGTCGTAGTTAATGGAGTTGCTGTAATTGTTGTTACAACTCGGTCTGGTATAGTGACACTAGGTTCAGGGACTAAATCTGTTGTCTGAATTATCAGCGTAGTTGGAGTAATTAGAGGTGATAACTCTGTCGCTAATGTTAAGACAGGTGTAGTAATCAAAGTAGGTGAATCTACAAGTGTCATTGTAGAGGTTATTTCCACTGGGAGACTAGGTGTCACTGACATTATTGACATTGAGGGAGTCTGTTCTGACTGGAAGTATGTAGTTGGTGGCAACATAAAAGTTGGAACAGAAATATCTGTAACAACGGATGAACCTTCCAACGGAGGTAATGAAAGCGTAAATGTTGGAGTTTCAAATATCTGCGTCCTAGTGACAGCTGTTGGATTTATTGTAGTAGTCCTGTCCGGTTGATCCGCTGTCGTGGTTAATACAGTCGCTTGAGTTTGCGTTGTGACCGGCGGCGTAGCTGTCGTCGACGGAGGATCTGAAAATAAAATCAATATTAAACAAAATATATACAATTCTCAAAAGCATTCGTAACAGAAGATATATGTCGAATTAAAAATTATTTTTGCTGTTCGACCATACAGATTTAACCATTACTTAAGGACAGACCGACCGCTGAAGGAAAATAAGTACTGTAATTATTCATCGATTAATCGTTTTGAAGACGGAAATTTAAAAGATGGCTAGCATACCCGCAACTCACTCAGCTGTTTTGTGTGCCGGTATTAGGTTATTACCAAGAATCGCCTCTTGAAATAGACAAGGTACTAGGAATTTCATTTGACTTCCATATGGCTGAATACATTTATGGCCACTGGCGTTGCAAACAGTTCCTTACATTTTAATTTGATAAAAGATGCAGATAACGGCCAATTGTTACAGACAAATAATGGTTATGACAGTCAGAAAGCTCTTCCAATCTCAAATATATATCTTTGTCTACTTCTAAATTCCTGTTGTTTTCGTTCTTTCTCTTTATTAGTAATATTATATTTCATAACAAGTTTTATATTACTGAGCTGCGTCATAGTCATCATAAGTTTCTGAGTTGTAACCAAAAAAAAGGGACAATTACTGATTAATTAATATTTATTGATTTATTTGCTAAGATTTATTGATTTATTTGCTAAGATTTATTGATTTATTTGCTAAGATTTAAGTTTTTGGACTATAATATTAGTATTTTCAATAATTTTACGCAAGCTATGTAACTGAGGTACAGCATATACAACATTAGCTATACAAATGAAACTTTGAATTTGAATTTAAGATTTAAGACTATATGATTTTTAATATAGCTTGGAATCTTGTTTTTGTCGTGAAGAATGAAACACGCTAACATTGGAAATTGACATTGTTTATATTTGTTTTATATAACTCTATGTTTGATGGCCACAGGGTTAACAATCTTGAGACTATGTTTGTCAGCACTTAACCAGCAAACTGCGTGGAATAAACATAGCCTAAACGACCAAAATACATCTTTTGCTATTCTTTGCGATATCTAACACAAATTCTGCGTGAGGAAAAATGTGTATGAATGTATCTCAAATGAAACGAAACACAATTGGATTGAAGCGTTAGGAAAAATAGCGACCGTTAGCATTTTTAGCTGAATTTTGGTCGTTTTCATATAAGTTAACATTGAACAGATTGTAATGAAGAACATCAAGCCCACTATTATCCATTTATAGCTTTCTAATGTAAGGGATCGTGTTGATATTGCTTACCCTCGGGTGCATATATAAATTTGTAGTATTACATGTTTTAATGACATTGATGACATTTTAATAATCTCTCATCGAATGATGTCCATCATTATTTAACATTGGGTATGTGGAAGCAAAACAACACAAGCGTATGGCTATAGAAACGCCGACTTTTATACATGAAAGTAAAAATAAATGTCAGAATTCGACATTACACATATTTTTTAAATTTCTACTGTATATACATGTAATTTATGGGGGTTTTTCTCCAAAGTATATATTTTAAATAAGGTAAGTTTTATAGATATTATTCCTTTCCTTGGAAGTTTAAAAATCGTTTTAAAATTTTTTTTTCTTCAATAATAAGCAAAAACAATTGACTTACTTGGGCATACAAGGTTTGTGATGTTGGTCACTAGCTTTGTCAACTCATCCAAACTTCTAAAAAAGTATACAAAGTCAGGGTTGGCAACTTCCTCTATTTCTGTTCTGTTGAAGGAACAGGGGCACTTTTCTGACCCCACTCCTATAATTGTGACTCCTTCCCGTTTGGCTTCATCGGCTTGCTCTAGAGTAAAGTCTGGGAATTTGGATTGTCCGTCTGTGATGAGAATCAACACTTTGGCGGCGTTTGGTCGACCATCTTGGCGAAACACTTCCCGTGCTCTCAAGATTCCCAAATGGGTATGGGTCCCTTCTCTCTCGTATTCAAGCCTATCAACAGCTTGCTCGAACTCGTTAAGAGTTTGGAAAGGCCGGAGCCCAGTTCCAAACACATTCCTGCTAAACGCTAACGTTGTAATGACTGCGCCGCCGTCTCCATTAACATATAGATTTCTGGAGACATTTTTGACAAATTGTCGTTGAATCTGGTTTGATTCGACGTTGATACTCTCTGAGACGTCTATCAGGAAAATTATATCAGTGAGACAGTCTGCAAAAAATAATACAATATCAGTGAGTGTGGATATCATTGAGATGATTTAGAAATATGACACGATATAACTGATACGATCTGTAAACATTACATGATATCACTGAGATGATGTACAAATATGATACGATCTATAAATATCACATAATATCATTGAGATGATGTACAAATATGACACGATATGACTGATAAGATCTGTAAATATTACATGATATCATTGAGATGATGTACAAATATGACAAGATATTACTGATACGATCTGTAAATATTACATGATATCATTGAGATAATTTACAAATATGACAAGATATTACTGATACGATCTGTAAATATAACATGATATCACGGAGATCTGTAAACATTACATGATATCACTGAGATGATTTACAAATATAACACGGTATGACTGATATGATCTGTAAATATTACATGATATCACTGAGATGATACAGGAAAAACTCAGTGCGATTATTAAAATATTACACCATATCAGTGAGATATTCTACTAAAGGGTATACAATATCAGTGAAACTACTAAAACGTATCATGATACTTGGACGATCCAAAAACAATATCAAAGCAGCTTTTAAGATATAATATCATGTAAGTGAGACAATGTACAAAAAAAAAGAAACAATATCAATGCGACAATTAAAATATAACACTACATAGGTAAGACGATCTACAAAAAATAATTCAATATCATTGAGAATATTAAAATATAACACGATATAAATAAATACGATCTACGAAAACAGCTAGCAGACACAAGTCATCATGACAGTGGGAAGGTCAACAAAAAATGTCAATGCGACTATAAAAAGATAACGTTTTTCTTTTACATTGAGACAATCTACAAAACAGGTGCAATATCAGTGAGACGATCCTCGAAATATAACACGATATCAACGAGACTTTAAATAACACGATATCAATGAGACTTTAAATAACACGATATCAATGAGACTTAAAATAACACGATATCAATGAAACTTTAAATAACACGATATCAATGAAACTTAAAATAACACGATATCAACGAGACTTACAATGACACGATATCAATGATACAATCTACAAAACAGGCACAATACCAGTGAGACGATCCTCAAAAAACAACCCGATATCAACGAGACTTAAAATAACATGATATGAATAAGACAATCTACAAAACAGGCACAATATCAGTGAGACGATCTACCAAAAAATAATACGATATCAACGAGATTTAAATAACACGATATCAACGAGACAATCTACAAAACAGGCACAATACCAGTGAGACGATCCTCGAAAAATAACACGATATCAACGAGACTTAAAATAACACGATATCAATGAGGCAATCTACAAAACAGGCACAATACCAGTGAGACAATCCTCGAAAAATAACACGATATCAATAAGACTTAAAATAACAAGATTTTAGTGACACTTTTACAATTTAAACGTGGCCAACATTCAATTGAAGAAACAAGCAGCCAATCAGAGAGGCGTTCATCGATCACATCTGTCTAAAATAAACAAGCGTAGCGCCACTGCCAATGCCTGACTAGTTAGCTTGTTAAATGTAACACCACAGAACGCTCTTAACGTGAATGATACCAAGGAGAAAAAAAACGGCATTTATGGCATGATCTTAAACGGGATGGAACCAGAGGGGGTCATTGAAGAAAAAAACAGAGTTAGGGAGATCTGAAAACGAATACGACATCAGCAACACGATGTTAAAATTAGTATGTTTTCAGTGAGATAAAATTAGAAAAAGTGAAAGTGAATGTTACATAATCGATCTAAAAATGAACATGATATCAATAAGGAGATGTTCAAACAAATATGACACCAGCAACACGATGTTAAAATGAGTATTAGAGATAAAATTAGATAGAGTGGAAAAAAGGGTTATATAATTTATATAAAAATGAATATGACATCAGCAAGACGACGTTAAAACGAATATGATATTAGCAATACGACATTAACAAGAATTTGACATTAGCAAGACGACGTTAAAACGAATACGAAAATAGCAATACGACATTAACAAGAATGTGACATTAGCAAGACGATGAGAAAATTAATACGACTGCAGGAAGACAATGATAAAACGAATATGAAATCTGCAAGACGATGTTAAAATGAGTGAGATAAAAATAGAAACAAGTGGAAGAAATTGTTACATAATTGATATAAAAATGAATATGACCTCGGCAAGACGATGTTAAAACGAATATGACATCGGCAATACAACAGTAACAAGAATATGGCATAAGCAAGACGATGTTAAAACGAATATGACATTAAGAAGAGTATGTATAAACAAATATAATATCAGCAAGACGATGTTAAAATAAATATGATATCAGCAAGAAGATGTATAAATATGTATGACCTCGGTGCAATACTTGAAACAATCAAAATTAGATGTTACATAACTGATCTAAAATAAATATGACATAATAAATGTAATGTTAAATAATATGACATCAGTGACACGATGTTTAAATAAATGTGACATACAAGAGACGACCTTTAAAATAATACGACAAACATATAACGGTTTAAAAAGGAACGTTAGTGAGATGCTGTTTAAATGGGTCAGGCAAAATGAGTTAATATGACATCACTGGCATGAGGGTTTAACGAATGTGAAAAATAAAATGAATATTCTACCTGTAAGACAACCCTACTATCAAAGAGACAATAAGCGAGTACGGTGGTTAAAGAAGACGCGTGTTATCCTTGAGACAATCTAACAAAAGTTGTATGTCTGGAGTAAACCCTAAAAAGGAAATCAATAACACGACATAGTACACGACACGTTATCTAAAATGCCACGAGCTCAACAATAGTCAGACAATTTAAATATTACATAAAATAAAGATTACGAATGAATACACCAGGGGGATGTAAAATTGTAAAACGTCAAGCGTCATTTGTAAAAATAACCTTAATAACATCATAATGATACGACCTTATACAAGTGAGTATCCACACAATTTAATTCACTCATCCGAAAAAAAAAATGCATCTGATTTCAGTGCAATAATAACTAAATATTATACCCGATGATAATTTTAAACTTAATATCATACCAATGATCCAAAACAAAGATTAAATTCAGACGATCTTTAAAGGGACTATCATAAAGGTAATTTAGAGAGAAATGTGGCATAAAGGACGATACTTATGTTAGACATATACCAAACACGATGTACACATCACTATTACACCATGAAGACTATCTGGGGAAAACACGGAAAGTGAGACTCTTTTCAAAATATGCCAGATGTAAAAAAGGAATATGTCGGCGAGTATATTAAAAAAAAGGAATCTATCAGTGAGTATAGCTAAAACAGATTTATAATTGAGTATCTCTAAAGGTTTAAGTCAGGGTGTATATCTCAAAAGGAATATATCAGTGGGTATTACTCAAAAAAGAATTTATCAGCGATGATCTCAAAAAGGAATATATCATTGAGCATATCTCAAAAAGTAATTTATCAGTAAAAATATCTCAAAAGAAAAAAACACCAATGAGTATATCTCAAAAAAGAATATATCAGTGAGTATATCGCAAAAAGGAATATAGCTGTGTTTATCTCAAAAAGAAATATATCTGTGAGTATATCTCAAAAGGTAATATTTCATTGAGTATGTCTCAAAAAGGAATATATCAGCGAGTATCTCAAAAGGAGTATATCAGTGTAAATATCTCAAAAGGTATATATCAGTGAGAATATCCGAAAAAGAGTATATCAGTGAGCATATCTCAAAAAGTAAAAATATCTCAAAAGAAAAATACCAAAGAGCATATCTAAAAAAGGAATATATCAGTGAGTATATCTCATAAGGGAATATATCTGCGTGTATATCTCATAAAGGAATATATCAGTGAGTACATCTAAAAGAAATATATCAGTAAGTATATCTCAAAAAAATATATCTGACTATTTCTCAAAATAACGACAATACTGTGTGCGACACCATTCAGAAACTATCAATTAGACGATCTGTAGTGTAATAAACATGGTTGGTTATTTAAGATTTCTGGCGTGTCCATTCTACTAAATGATGTACGCCAAGGCCAAACTAAAGACACGCTAATAGCAGACAAACAACCATACAAAAATAACAGCGACAACAAAAAAGCCAACAAAAAAACAACAAAGAAACAAAAAACAAAAAGAATAAATAAATAAATTGAAAAAATTGAAAGAGCGAAAATGAGTATGCAACATCGAGTGAATGCCAACTGGACTAACATTTATACATACAGTTATACATAGGATCATACAATACAAATTACAAACATATCACAGACATAATACAAGACAGACCACATTACAGCTTAAAAACTGATGCATACAATTATGACAGTGAATAAGTTAACATATATCACATAGAGTAAAAATGTATATTAAAACATATGGGCAGTGATAATAAAATTAATTACACACCTAAAGACAGCTTGTTGTTCTCTAATTGGTCTCAACACTGTGTTCATATCTGGTTTGTACACCCCTGCAGTAATCAGCTTATTGTAGATTATATTTCTTTGCCGAATAAACCGTATACATTGGAATTAGTAGTGCTCAATGTTTTCTTCAAATAAACAAACTTCACAGAGACCAGATTGGTGTAAAATGAATCTGTATTGGTAACTTTTTAGAGGTAGATGGCCGGACATAAGTCTATGAAAAATAACTTCAGCCCACCACATTTCCACAACATTTCCACAACATTTTAAGGACTCTTTTTAACCAAGTTAGCAGAAGTCACTTGATATCTGGTATCTGATAGTGCAGTTTGTTGTCAAAAATAGAATCTGATGGACACACGTTGTCTTTAAATACATTAAACACAACCATTTGAAGCATAATGGGATTTGCAAAATGCACAACGTAAAGGAAGATTGCCATAAGCTTATTGGGTTATATGAGGAACAGCGGGAATATGGCCTAAACAGGAAGTGCATTTCTCCAGAATTTTACAAGGAGTAAGTAAATTTACTACAAGATTTGAAAGTATTTACCTTCCACAATTGGCGAGGGTTCTGCGAGGGACAAGTCAACAGCTAAACTCAGACAACATACACAAAGAAGAAACGTTCCAGAAATGAACTGAAAAATACAAAACAATAGCAATGTCATATTTGATTGGCTGTGTGCACTATAACTCGCGGAGGGAAGTATGTTAGTGGTTTCCGGGGCCATGGAGTAATACTCACTTACATATATCACAGCCGGGTAAACTGTATGAACAGCAAAATGTTCCTTGTTAGAGAGTGTTATCCTAATTCAGACATGCACTGTGGAGAAGAACAACTGAACGTCGTCTCCACATGCCTAACCAAACTCGTTTTACAAGGACAGATGTTCAGTTTTTTCCGTATCATTCAACGTGTTTGTCTCAATCGTATTTTGAAGCATAATTAAAATCGAAAAATTCACATGAAGTTTGTTTCATGTAAAATATTTTACACTGTTTGTTTATACATGTTCACCAAATCATCAAAGCAGTGGCAAATGATAGCTTTTACTAAAAATGGATAAGGGCCATATTTTAAAATTATACTTGAAATCACTGCAATACAGGCATTACAGCTTTTTTTTTTTTAAATTATTATTTTAATTTATGACACACAAAGCTGACAGATCAAGAGACCGAGTAACAGGCCTAGGAAATTGATTGATTGATTAGGGTTTAACGCTGTACTTAAGGTAATGTCACTCACATGACGGCGGACAGCAGTCAACAAGGACAAGACAAGAAGTATAAAGGGCAATCACGTAAACCGGACAATCACAGGACGTAAACCCGACATTTCAAATAGATCGTTTCATACTGGCCCTAGGCTCTGAAGGCACAAGGCCAACATGAAGCTCCGTAAATTCCCAGTCCTCCGTCAGGCCAGGAAAAAACACTTTATACATTTCCCCCCTACAGATAATCAGATATGCAGAAAGCGGAACAAAAATCACAATAATGTTAAATATATTAATGAATTTTAAATAGTAATGCCTGTAAATACAAATGAATGAGAATAAGCCTTGACGTATAATAGAATAAGTAAATACTGGGTATTATTATACACTTGGATGTGTTATCCAATGAAAGCACTCAGTTTATACCACGTGACGATACAATAAAATACCATTTTTGATTCAGTTGTGTATTATAACCTATAAAAACTACACAGGGATAATATTAATGCTTGGCTTTGTCTTGATAATGCAGAAGACTGGCAAAGACAAACCGGTTCAATAAAAATAAAACCACTATACATATCAACATGGAATGAGGAGAAACAATATATATTTGGAAGCCAAAACTAATATACTTTAAGCTACTGTCACTTACTAGGCTAGGCATCAAACTAAGCCTTAATAATAAAAACGAAAAAGTGTCGATAATGACTGTTACCGAAACCTCATGATACCAGGCACCTATCGATAGGTTTTTGTGAGGCTGGGAGCTGGCTAGTGGGATTGTAGGCACTGTACTAGTACCTTATGACAATTTAGGGCTAATCTTTTTACCGTTGATATCTGACATATTAACAGCAACGAGAAAATGGAAAAGATAAGACGTTATTTTGACCTAGGATCAATCCAGAATATAATAACAGCACCGTGGGTTGCCAGCACAGGCTAATTGAGCACCAGTAAATCTTTACCAGCAGTCCTGGTCAGTCGCCTCTCAAACTTTGTGTACTGTTTTGTTTACTACAGCTACATGTATATCAGCCCCTAAATAAACGGGTACATTACCGAGGCTCTACGAGAAGATTGGGAGCCAGTTTTGGAATGCCGAAATCTCTGCGTGAAGTAACCAAGTCCAGTAATCAATATGGTACTTGGTTTTGTACCATTGTGGGCCTAAGTCGATGAGATTGGGCATATTTAAAGCATTGGGAGTGCCGTGGAATCGCAATCTATTAACTAGACCGAGAGTATTATTCCCACTGATGAGTTCCACAAAGTAGAGTAGGCCTAAACTTACAACTCCAATAAAAGATACACATGGATAGATGGTGATTCAATATTTCGGTTTATTTTAAAACCATTGTCATTCCAATAAAAGATACACATGGATACTTGATGATTCAATATTTCGGTCGTATAGTTTTAAAATAAATCGAAATATTGAATCACCATGTATCCATGTGTATATTTTATTGGAGTTGTAGGTCGGGCTGTACAGTCCGCCAGAGGCTTCGTGTAGTCCTGCTACTGTAAAAGTAAGGGTAAAAATGAAGCCAGTCTGTTAGCAACTTCTCGAGACAAGGTGTGTCATGACGTGAATCTCTATTCCACACCTTGTCACACTTAAGCCATATTCTAGTCAAACAAGCAGGAGTTATCCCTCATAGTTCGAGTAATCGGCCATGTGCAACAGCGTGTAGCACCGTGCCTTATATCCCTCTGATATAGGTTCAAACATTGAAATACGTGGAAGTCCCATTGAATAAAACAAGGACAAGCCATAACATAGCGCTGTAACAGATTATCAAAAATACGCATAATTAGAGTCCGTGCTCGAAAAGAAAATTATCTTTCTCTGCGGTTTAACATTATATTCCGGCAGAGACAATACACTGTTTGAAAAGTTGCAGATGTATCTGATTGGTCTCCTCGATTTTTTAAATTCGCTTTGATCCTAGTCTGACCGCCACAAAGGGGTAAGTGTGGCAAGGTGTATGACAGAACTTCGTGGAGACTTGCCTAGGGAAGATGGTCTGTTAGTGGTTGTCTTTGTATTGTCTTTAATTGTCCTGTTTCTTTCTTCGCTGGCCGTGAAATCAAGGGTGGTTTTCTTCTACCATTCTGCCGATACACTGTAGTATGGCTGTAATAACGCTAACAACGTCATAAAACTCAAATTTTGATAAATAAAACACAATCCACCAGTGAATCAAAACGAAAATAATTCCTGTAAACTTCTTGGCTGGTAAAGGTGATAAAACAAAGTAGTTTTAACACCAGTGGTCAAAAACAAATCTGGAGACATGTCCAAGTCTGATAATTATAGACCGATAGCTATTGGCACTGTTTTTTCTTAGATTTGGAATGTGTGATCTTAATCGAGGCACTGTAGTGATTGTCTATACTGACATCCGATTTTCAATTTGGGTATAAATAAGGTAATTCTACTGATCAATGCATTAACATTTTGAAAGAACTGTTAATTTTAATCGTAGCAATGGTACGTAGTCCTGTATTTCTATGTTTTTTAGAAGCCAGGAAGGCGTTTAATAGAGTCAACCATTGGGTATTATGTAAGACTTCACATGACCGTAAAGTTAATATATTTATTGTATATTCTCTAATCAAATGGTTTACAGTCCAACAATTTGTCATACGCCCCTCCATTTTTGGCGGGAAATGGTGTTAGACAAGGTGAGGTACTTTCCCCTCTACATACATGAACTTGATGATGCTCTTGGCAAAATTGAAATTGGCTGTCAAATAACCGGGACTTGTAAATCATATTATATACGTAGATGACCTGGTCTACTCTGCCCGTCTGCCAGAGCTATTAGAGTCCTCTTGAAAGATTGTGAATTGTTCTCTAAATCCCATGATGTGTGTGTCTAGTCATCACACCGAAGAGCCACAAGAGTTTTGATCCTCCTAATGTTTATCTTAATAGTTGTGCTCTCGGATATATTACTAGCAACACTTACTTTGGGGATATTATTGGCAATGATTTGGATGACAACGATGATATTTAGTGTCAGCGTAGACAGTTGTGTGTACGGGCAAACTGCCTGATATGTTAATTCCATATTTGTTCCAGTGATGCAAAGATCACACTGTTTAGGTCTTTTATGGGTGGAATTTACTTTTGTTCTTTGTGGTACACAAGGTTTTCAATTCCATTACTGCAATGTATAACAATGCATTTCGATGGTTAGTGCACTTTCGGCATGACTAAAGTGCACGATTAACGTTTGTCTCTCATAATGTACGTTCATTTGCTGAGATTTTGAGAAAGGCTATGTATGGACTCAAATGTAGACTTGAGTTGTCCAAAAATAGTCTGATACGAAGTGATAATCTAGTTTCCGCTAATTAGTTGTCAAGATGGCGGCTATGTAATATGTATAACAGAATATGTAAACTTGTACGAAAAGGGTCTTTATTTCATTTTATAAGTCTATAAATCTCATATGACTGTACAATTTATATCGGCTTTAGTCTTAAATAAAAGTATTATTGTTATTACTATTTAAACAGTTCACAATCAAGATGATCAAGAAATGTGGTGTTCACAGTCATTTCTACAGCCTACATGTTTAGGGAAATTGAGTTAATCCTGCCAGTGTCAATTGATAATCCTGAAATTTGCAATTTAACGGAATAACTGATATTAACAAATATAACATTTTTTGGTTGATTGCCTGTTTGGTGATTCATTGACCGATCGATCTGTCGCTCGGTCGATTGACGAATGTATTTATTGATTGATTCATTGCTTGAATATTTTAAATATAGTGGCCTTCCACAGGTGATAGCTCTATCTAAAAACAGCTTCAGACTATATTTTTTTCAACATTACATGACTCAAAGAACGTGCCAATAACATTTACATGGCGAAAAGAAAACATTAACAAACATCGACTGAAATTTGGAAACGCTTAGAAGTCTGATAAGTTAATAACTGTATCAGTTCTTTTTTGTTCCCAGAAAATGTATTGATAAGTAAACTCTTTAATCCATATCCTTGTTGGTTTTCAATAAAACGTAACAGAATCTCTGTCATTATCTATTTAACATTCGATTGTTACACTCAGCACGTTCCCTCTGTAAAATTGGCACGTGTCCACTATTATAACACGCATGACTTATAGCCTACTCTTGATTTGTAGTCACACATGCGACGTCAATTTGTCTGATCGGGGATTTAATCTCACCTGGATCGGATTAGTATGTTTATCAGCAATAGTGCATCCGCCGTAACACACGTTCACTGACCAACGTCACTAGCTATGTATTAAGTTGAACTCTCTGTCTATAAAACAAGGCACACGGGCATTTTACTACGACTGATAACCACGCAAAGATTTAATAGGCTGTTGGAAGCTTCTTTATTTCAAGCAAGATATTATATTTATTTATTTTTGCTTGCTTGTTGTTGTTGTTTGTTATTTTTTGTTTGGTTTCTTTGGCGTTTTCATATTTATCGTTTTTGTATATTGATTTTTTAGCTTATCATAAGTCACAGTTATACTACCAAAAGGTATAGTTGTGACGTAAACCAGTTTCTTAGGGAATAGAAAAACACCATTATCTCCTAAATAACAACAACAACAACAACATCCACTATAACACAAAACTGAACTAAACAAAACATAATCAGGGTGCTTTGTTGAATGCCATGGACCAAGTCACTCAAGACTGTATAACTAGTTTGACACGGTCTTCATCTCTATAGGTGAGAGTATCTGGAAGAGGTGGCATTTTTAATCTCTTTTCGGGGATATATAATACCTGCATCCTATTACTTTGATATAATCCTATAAAACTATTATAGATTGCTTTTCTCTGAAAATGAAAGCATATGCCCTAGCCAGATTACTATCTTACATACGTTACAACTAATACATTATGGAATGCTGCATATTCCCTTACAAAATATCCTATAAGATTTTTCATTGGAATGGAATGGAATCTTATAGGATTTGTCTATGACATGTTTTAACATTTTATAAATCCTATCCGATTCTATAGGACTTCCAAAATCTTATAGGATCCTTTCAGATTTTTCTGTCAGGGTTACGGAGGTGAATCTGATCAAATTAAGGGAGTACATACCACGACCACTGAGGTGAAATGTGATGAACTTAAGAGAGAACATACCACGACCACTGAGGTGAACTGTGATGAAATTAAGGGAGAACATACTACGATCACTGAGGGGAAATTTGATAAAGGAAGTACATACCACGACCACTGAGGTGAAATATGATGAAATTAAGGCGGTACATACCACGATCACTGAGATGAAATGTTATGAAATGAAGGCGGTACATACCACGATCACTGAGATGAAATGTGACAAATTAAAGGAGTACATACCACGACCACTGAGGTGAAATGTTATGAAATTAAGGCAGTACATACCACGATCACTGAGGTGAAATGTTATGAAATTAAGGCAGTACATACCCAGACACTGAGGTGAAATATAATCGAACTATGGAAGTACATATCACGACCACTGAAGAGAAATATGATCGAATTGTGGAAGTACATACCACGAACACTGAGGTGAAATATGATCGAATTGTATAAGTGCATACCACGACCATTGATGTTAATATGATCAAGTTATGGTACTTTATGCCTTGATCACGTGACCAGCTAAATCACTTACACAAGTATAATAATATTTCCACATTACATACGTTGGTCTACGTTGTGTATACCTATCACTGATGTAATTATATGATCAAATCATGGTTTACGATGACACGTGTCTCAACTATCCCCGCCCTCTGACTAAGACCAATTTGTTTGATGAGTACAAATGCTGATACACTCAGCACTAGAGGAAGATGAGCTTTTCAACAGTAGCAAAAAGCCTTACTTTGGCCGGTTATGCGTGTGTCAATTATACTTGGAATAAACCACCAACATATAAGTGAAAAACCCTTAAGCACCCTTAGGTTATTATGATCCAATAAATGCCTCCTCGACTAACAACAATCTGATCAACACGTCTTCATTAACTGGCACCAAGATGATCAAATCACGGCCCCTTTAACTTACACCAAGATGATCAAATAATGACTTCCTTAACTAACACCAAGATGATCAAATAATGGCTTCCCTAATTAACACCAAGATGATCAACACGTCTTCCTTAACTAACACCAAGATGATCAAATAACGGCACCTTAACTGGCATCAATCTGATCAAATAACGGCTTCTTCAACTTACACCAAGACGATCAAATAATGGCTTCCTTAACTAACACCAAGACGATCAACACATCTTTCTTAAATAACACCAAGATGATCAAATAACGGCCCCCTTAACTAACTCCAAGATGATCAAATAACGGCTTCCTTAACTAACACCAACATGATCAAATAACGGCTTCCTTAACAAACACCAACATGATCAAATAACGGCTTCCTTAACTAACGCCAAGATGATCAAATAATGGCTTCCTTAACAAACACCAAAGCGATCAAATAACGGCCCCTTAACTGGCACCAATCTGATCCAAAAATGGCTTTCTTAACTAACACCAAGACGATCAAATAATGGCTTCCTTAACTAACACCAAGATGATCAACATATCTTTCTTAAGTAACATAAAGTTGATCAAATAACGAACCCCTTAACTGGCACCAATCTGACCACATAACGGCTTCCTTAAATAACACCAAGACGATCAAATAACGGCTCCCTTAACTAACACCAAGTTGATCAAATAAAGACCCCCTCAACTAACACCAAGATGGTTGAATAACGGCTTCCTTAACTAACACCAAGGTGATCAAATAACGGCTTCCTTAACAAACACCAAGATGATCAAATAACGGCTTCCTTAACTAACACCAAGATGATCAAATAACGGCTTCCCTAACTAACACCAAGATGATCAACACGTCTTCCTTAACTAACACCAATCTGATCACATAACGGCTTGCTTAGCTAACACCAAGACGATCAAATAACGGCTTCCTTAACTAACACCAAGATGATCAAATAA
>JAVFBX010101989.1:0-16193 GCA_034783855.1 Mopalia kennerleyi | reverse complement strand
CTGGCACTTCAGTTCAAGCAGACTACATTTTCCAAGGCATATTTTTAAGAAGTTTGTCCTTTATTGTTTTTAATGTTTTCTGAGAGTTGTATTTGACTGTTTATATTCTTTCCAAGGTGGGATAGACAAAAAAATCCACTGTGATCGTTCAAATCAAAATTTAAAAAAAAAAATTAGGCATCATTTAATAGTTCAAAAAATCTTCTCGGTCAATTAATTGAATGAGTCTTATTGCTATTGCACTACGAGAAATAAACCATAAAAAATGCAGTCTATTTTGTTGTTGTTGACATTAACTCATTTTGCAATATTTTAAGAAATAATAATTTCCACATTCACATCCTGAGTATTCAAGCTTTTCAAAAATATATACATATATATGATACAGATTTATGTTTTTTCTGCATAAGAGACTATTACAATGGGTGTTCTGAAAATCAGCCAAGGGGTCCAGCAAGACCGTAACATGGTTGGTGTTAATTCCAAAGGTGGAGGTTTTGATGACGGGGGTGGTGAGCTTGACAGTAGAGGTAGTAACTTACTAAAGTGATTGTTTTCAGTTAAATTTATTTATTGGTGACTGATTTTTAACCAAAAGTCAATAAATTATTTATATTCTATAGCTTGGTAAAATCAGTGATGTTAAAATGAAGTTAAGAATTTTAAATCTTGGGGTTTTTCTTTTTTTACTGTTTTAATTTCTTTGCAAAATTTACACATAAATTGTTAGAATATTACTATATTTACACCTGTTAAGCAAACTTCTGGCGACATTGACGCATTAGGCCTACTGTCCAATTTAAACGGACAGTAAAGTTACGATTTTAAGGTAGGTTTCATAGTGTAAGGGAGACAACTGGTTTCATTTAAAGAACTATTCTTTGTGGAGGTAAAGTACGAGTGTTGACAACATTGAAAGCGTCTGTTAGCGACAGGAAGAGAATATTCTCACGATCTTGTCGTAATCAAAATGTCGAGACAATCTGTCCGTTCAACTGTATCAGCCACCAATGAATTTGGTGGAGTGGTGCCAGCTGTTGAACATTTACAAGAGTTAGGTAAGTACGAGAACGAAAATGGTCTGCAAAACCCTTACAAGGGCACTGGTTTTCGCCATATGGCTAAATGTCAAATTTGACATCCATTTCAGCCAATTTTATATCCCAGCATGATAACATCTACTTGGAGCGTGGTGTTCCACTTAAAAAAAACAGCTTCTGGACGATTTAAGGTCGCAATTGACAAAAAAAAATGTATGACAGCGTTAAGGTTACAAAACATTATCTACATGTAGATGTCCATGGGTTTGTCTGAAAATGGAAAAGATTTGTGAAAACAAATTCTGTTCATGTCAATCGGACATAATGTACTTGTCTTTGTAAAATGAAATTAGATGTCACCTTAAGGCAAGTGCAATTGGTTTTTATTTTTAATTTAATTTTAGAAGTAATTTCTTTCTTTATTTGTGTACAAAAGAAATGCCCATAGTAATGTATCGTAGTAAAATTTAAGATTTTTAAGATTATCTCTTACCAACAAATGTCAACAATTATTAGCTATCATAAGAGTGTGACATTCTGCCACTACTTTTTCTTTTTGTCACTTTTTGGAGTTGTGACTATGGTCATCTATGATTAATTGAATTAAGGTTCCTTGTTTCTGTTTACACACTCAGACTTCATGCATTTCCTTTTCCAAATGAAACTAGTTCATCGTTATTAACAGTAAGCCTATGTCTGTATGGTACAGTCAAATCATCCAAAGACCATATCATGCAAGACAATTTTTCAAGTGTTAAGACAAATCATCCCTGCCTGAACTCAAATTGTCACATCTGAAATGAAGAAGAATTAATTATAGATTGTGTAAGCTTACAACATAGAAAATGCATTTATTAAGATTAGGCCATCCTTAAATTTATCTGTGTTTCCGGTACCGTAACACTACCGACATTTTAAGATATATAAAATATTATGAAAGCAAAACCTGGTACGAGCTGATATCTTTCAACGATTTATTCAAATGGTTGATTTTCTTTTGCAATAAATAAGCCTTCAAATGTAAACAGACCTGAATCTAGCGGGATTCAGCGTTACTGGAAGTGTATCCCAGGACTTAAGTCATATCCCTTGTCATATAATGTGGATAAAAGCTATCAATCTCTACCAGAGTTGTTGTTCATGCCGTAATTTGTGCACAATGTACTGAATCTTGCCTTTTGTGTTTTCTTTACCATCCCCGAGGACAAGCTTTTCCCATATTGTGTCATGCTTGATTTCACTGGCATAATCATGCGGGCACAAATGAAACACTGCCTTCATTAGGGCTGACATATTGCAGTTGGGTCAACTTGGGTGTAAAAACACCAATGGAACAAATGTGTTTATCAGGAATAAAGTAGGGGGAAAAAAAGAGAAAAAAATTGGCTTCCTACTTAACCATTTTTTTTTTCATTTGATTCATTATCTGAAACACAGATATTTTTAAGGACGGCCTTACATCTGTCAAACCTCCAAAATGTTGATCAATTATAAAATGCGAAAACCCCTCTGACATAAATTGTCAAATGTGACAGGTAAATATTCTCCTTAAGGAATGAAAGTCAGGAACCTCCCACAAAGTAACAAATATGAACTGACATTCACATAGAAACTGTTTTGAATATATGTATCAGCTGTATTTATGTGCTGTTCTGAAATTATAAAAATACTATGAACTGCTTCTTAAACCTACATGTAGGCAAAACTTTTGTCCACAGCAGGTCAAGGTAAATACAGAGAAAAAGGTAACATCAGAAGTGCAACACAAATCTTCACATAATTATGTTGATGTACCCTTCCCTGTTTTACTAAATACTTTTACTTCATACAGATTGAAATTGGAATGTCAGCATCGGGGATGAATGTCTTTGACAAAACCTTGGTTACCATTCACTGAGCTCATTTGTTGTCAGCTGTAATGTTACTGTCATTTCAAGGAATACAAATAATTTACATGTAATTTCTTCTAATCTTTTAAATTTACAATTTCACAGGTAAACGTATGAGGAGTGAGAATTTTGACTTTAAAGGGGATGATGTGAACAATATTGACGTTGTAGTGGATTCTATCTATGAGTTGGTAAGATAAATCTTCAATGTTTCTTAACAGCTGAATAAAATATTCCTTTTTAATTTTTTAAGAAACAAATTTTATTAATATTTTCACAGGGAAGACTGAATTTAAGCTGATATGGTTATATGATTTAAATTTGAAACTTACATATATATGCATCACCACTTATGTACATGCTATGATCTGACTTGACTCAATTTCAGAAATAACAAAAAACCTAAGGTCTACATTGTATTTATAGGTTATTATACACAACTGAATCCAATATGGAGTTTTATTGTTGGACCGTATTGGACAAGCCGACGAAGGCATCAAGTCCTATACGAACTTTCAACCCGACGTGGACGAGTACAATTAAACTCATATTGAAATCACTTGTGTATAATAACATTTTTATTATACACCGAGAAGCACAATCTATAAGGGAGGACTCAAAATATATGTGTTACATTTCAGAACATTCTCAGGCTTATGAAAAAACGTGGTGCTTTTGTACACAAATGCTTCCTTCAGTGGAGTAGCTTGACGTCGGATCCAATATGACTTTTTTTCCAATCCAATAAGACATTTGATCAAATCCAATATGGTATTCTATTGTATCGTCACTTGGTACAAATGGAGTGTTTTCATTAGACAACACACCCAAGTGTATAATAATATTGAATATATAATTTAATGATTAAACTGGTCGTGTCTGGATATTTCCTGATGTGTAGTAGAAATCCGACATATAAGGTCAACAAGACAATATGGAAGGTGAGATGTTATTTTGAAGTATTGTCATTTGCAATGCCTTGTTTATTTCTTGTAGGAAAAGGAACGTCTTCATCTTCATGAAATCTTAGAAACTCAGACAATACGAGGCAGTGTTTTACGACATAGATTACTGTTTTATCCAAATCAGATACAGAAAGAGATCGATGGTAAAGTATTATTATCGCTGATATAATATATATCAATGCCATGAAAAGGATTAATCTAATATTTAAGATTTGCTGACGTTCATTTGTGAGAAAAACATCACATTATTATTATCTGTATCAGTTTATTTGAAATGGTTAATCCATTGTAATGTAATGTACATTTTTATGTTCAATTGATCAGGCTGATAAAATCTTTTTTAATATGAAAGAAATTTCTCTTAAATAAATCTCTCATAAATAATTGTAGATATTTAATATTGTAATTATAATATTTAATAGAACCAAGAAAACAACAAAACCAAAACAGTTCACTTTGTAATAAAGTTAGAAATTATGTCATTGGTGTTAAGTGTTGTTTGAAATATTGGAACATTACTAGAGTGTGTCAGCAGAGAGGTAACTGATGACCAACAGTTAATCTCACTTTCT
This sequence comes from Mopalia kennerleyi, assembly GCA_034783855.1. Taxonomy (NCBI): domain Eukaryota; kingdom Metazoa; phylum Mollusca; class Polyplacophora; order Chitonida; family Mopaliidae; genus Mopalia; species Mopalia kennerleyi. Next base: position 11,727 of record JAVFBX010101989.1, on the reverse strand, counting down.
ATGGAAGACATTATAACACCCTAAGTCAAAGTCTTTATTTAATGTTGGTGATAATTACAAGAACCCGTATCAATGTGTGCAAATATCATATTGGCTATATAAAAAGAGGGATATAGAGAATAAAATATAGTTATTGAAGTGTGAGATATTCATCCTACTTCCAACTCTACCTATTTGAATAATTTGTGTCCGTAAAAGCATCTAAATCAAGTGAGACTGTTATCCAGTTAATTAATTAAACTGATTTTTTGTTGACAGAGGCTGTGATATCTGCCCGACAATCCAATGCTGAAGCTCAGAAAAATCTCCAAGAGTCTCTGGAAACCATTTATAAAGATGTGGAGTTTCTTGAAGAACGTCAAAGTCAACTGGAAAAAGAAAATGCTGTTCTTCAGTCAGTATTTTCAAAGCATGTTTAGTGATGGGTTGAAATTTTCTACATGTTGACCTGTTGATTACTTGTTGATGATCAAGTTTCTTTTAAGAATAATATCATGTTTATGATGGAAAATAGTTGATGATTGGGGGTGGAGGTTCAACCTATTATTGTATCTATGGGGAAGATAACCCTTCATTTCAGGGGATTTTCTTGTTTTGGAATGGTTATTAGTGAAGAGGTTTTGTGTCATTGTAGGCATGAATTCACTTCAACATAAGAATCATATTGTGCAAAGTAATGTTCAAGCTATAAATCTTTTAAATCATAACTTACATCAAAATGTTTTATCGCTGCAAGAGATGAATATTTCATGTATCATGTGGGCTAGTATAACATGGAATTGAAAAAATGTTACGCAGCATGCAATCAAGGATGGATTAAATTCCCTAAGATAGGATTGCAGGCATGTCACCTTCTGTGACATGCCTTGCTGGTCACAGAAGGTGACAAGCAAAAGCAAAACTTTGTGAAATGGTCTCCTGTGTCGTAAGAAAATTTATCATTGTGATTGTGTAATATGGTGGGATAATTGATCATTTCAACAAAATTTTATTTAGTTTTTATTTTCAATAAATTTTTCCAGCCCAGAGCGAGAGCTTATACGTCAACAACATGAGGAGATTATATCACAACTTAACCAGAGAATGGCAGAAAAGGCTAGGTGAGTCCAAAATGCGGGTTAACAGATTATTTTAAAAAACTAGGCACCTACTCATATCATAGTTCAAACCAATGTTACTGTCACTGTGTCTGAAATCCAGGGCTTACCACTTGGTCAGTCGGCTAAATTTTATTGTTTCTTTTTCACAACTTTGGGTAAGTTGGGTAAGGATTTTTTTTCTCATTCTGGGTCTACAATATAGAATTGAAATATATTTGGGTTTTTCACCAAAGAATCTGCATTAATTTCTTTAGAGACGGTGTATTTTCTATTTTAACTTCCATATCAACAGTTCTGTATTTTAGCTTTAAACCTAAATCTCTCCATTATCTCTCAACACTATTTAATGTTTCTATCCAGCATGCAGATAACACTGAATGAAACAAGAGATAAAGTCAGACAGGCAAATCAATGTGTGAGTATCTTTTGTTTTATCCAATATTCAGTTCTAAACTTTCTCAAACTCCCACCATGAAGTAACACAGCAAAATGTTTTAAAACTCTAGTTATCTCTGTCACTGTTACTTTCAAATACACATCTGATGTAGACTAATATGTGGGGAATTGAACCTTTAATGTGAGGTCAACCCAAGTTATAATCAGTCTTTTTCAGTTCGAAAATTTAAACTTTATTTCATTTAAACCTGTTGTAACATTTCTGTATAAATGTGTGCCCCGTGGGGGAGCGGGTTGGCCAGTCCTGCAGAATACTCCCTTGGCTTCTTCAGTCGATCGTAAAAGGCGAGAAAAGAGGAGCTTTCTGTTGCCTGATGTTCTCAGAGCTAAAGGGAAACAGGAACCTGGTCTGTTTGTACGTTTTATTTTTTTCTCCGTCGTCATATAAGTGAAAAACCCTTGAGTACGACGTTAAACACCAATCAAACAAACAAACAAACTGTATACATGTGTAGTTCTGTATACATTTTAGGCAATGATATAATCAAATAAATGCTACATTCAGACAAACATTTATAATTTGTAAAATGTTTATACACAAGTACCCGATACTGTTCAATTTTTACCTGACATTTTGACTTATGATCTTAATATGTGACTGTATCTTGATTCTATTGTAAGGCGAGGGTGTATCGTAATGTGTATCTGATGCCAAGCTTGGGGTTTCATTACATCCCTATTATCTCGAGTAGTGTTCTTTACCTGATAAACACATCTGTTTGAAAATGAATGTCTTTTTCCCATCTTTTCACTGCACAGATTCTGGAGCTAGAAGATGGGATAATACAACTGAAGGAAGATCTAATTTTAGAGAGACAAGAGGCTAGGGATGAGAAAAAAAGACTGAAATCTGCTGTGGTAAGTATTTTTAAGCCACATTATAAGGCTTTATCGCATGTCCACTTTTTTTTGCTTAAACCATTTTTCCTCCCACCAATAAAACCTGTCGCCAATATCCCTTTCACCAATGTCAGTGAACTAATTTTCCTCACCAATATTCCTCACATCAATGTTCCTCTAACCACTGTCCCTCTCACCAATGTCCCTCTAACCAGTGTCCCTCTCACCAATGTTCCTCTAACCAGTGTCCCTCTCACCAATGTTCCTCTAACCAGTGTCCCTCTCACCAATGTTCCTCTCACCAATGTTCCTCTCATCAATGTTTCCCTAACCGGTGTCCCTCTCACCAATGTTCCTCTAACCAGTGTCCCTCTCACCAATATTACTCTACCCAGTGTCCATCTCTCCAATATTCCGCTCATCAATATTCCTCTCACCAATATTCCTCTCATCAATATTCCTCTCACCAATATTCCGCTCATCAATATTCCTCTCACCAATATTCCTCTCATCAATATTTCTCTCATCAATATTCCTCTCATCAATATTCCTCTCACTAATACTCCTCTCATCAATATTCCTCTCATCAATATTCCTCTCACCAATACTCCTCTCACTAATATTCGTCTCACCAATATTCCTCTCACCAATAATCCTCTCATCAATATTCCTCTCATCAATATTCCTCTCACCAATATTCCTCTCACCAATAATCCTTTCATCAATATTCCTCTCACCAATATTCCTCTCATCAATGTTCCTCTCACCAGTTTTTCTCTAAAAATTGTCCCGGTCACCAATGTTCTTCACATAAATGTTTCTTTCATCAATGTCCATATCACAAATATTCCTTGCCAATGTACCTCTCACCAAGGTCAATCTCATCAATGTTCCTCTCACCATTTGTTATCTCACTAGTGTTCATCTCACCAATGTCCCTTTAAGCAATGCTCTACTCAAGTATGTATAATTCTTTAATTTTCCAAGAGCAATATTTTCTCCACTTGAATTTTCTTGAATCCAAATTCCTCTGACATATGTTTCTCAAGACAATAATTTTCACTGAACATTTCTCTCAAATTAACCTCACCAATGACCCTCTATTTATTATTCTTTGTTTTGGAACACCTTTAAACCAGTTTTAATATATCTTTGTTTATTTGTTTTGCAACAGAATGAAACCACAAAGAAAACAAAGGAGCAAAAATCAGAAAACTTTAAAAAGAAAAAGTAAGTTTATGAAAAATGAAGCAGAAATATGGAAGTTTATTTAATAAGTCTGTTGACACATATTAAGTTAAAAGTAAAAATTAAATTTAACAGTTTTTATTATATGCTATGTATAGTTTTTGATCGTGTTTAATTTTTCAAAGTTTGCTGAAAACTGAATGATCAAAATAAGAGTAATATTTCTGCTTTCCCAAATACCAATGATTACTTTTTGTTTACAGAGAACTTGACAAACTGAAAGAAGAACTGATGGAAAGTGATGGGCAATTACAGATGCTTAAAAAAGTAAGTGTCTCAAATTAATAAACAGTTGAACTATACCCCATAGTCATATGTCCCAGTTAGGTTATTTGTCGTCACTTAAGATACAGGGGTGCATAAAAGGTAATAAACTTGTATGAATTATGGGACCAGTTCATTTGATTTACACTGCACCTAGGGTCAGTAATTCAAGAAAACATTAACTTCATTTTGACTCTTGAACAGCTAGTATGCCATCCTGAGGAGGGAGTTGCAAATGAACAACAAGATTATAATATGGGTGTGAATTACTAGAAGGAAAAAAGCCCCAAAAAGACAATTAAAAAACAAAAATAATATGAAATTAAGATTGTTATGTCTTCCACATCTGTATTCCAGAGAATCCCCACTATTGCTCCCTGTCATTTACCTTGTAAGGAGATACCATTGTATATATGCTGTTAAATAAATTACTAAATGACTTCATCAACCAATGTGTCTATCTTTTGTCATTTCTTAGAGTGTACGTCGACTGGAAAATTCTAAAGGTAAATTAGAAGACAAAGAAAAAGTGTTGTCCATGAATTTGAAAAGAGAGACCGGAGATAATGAAACACTTAGAGAAAATGGGTAATTTCATTAATTGTTATTTTTTGGCTACTGTTTAACTAAAGTTTTGCAAAATCAGCTAGTGTATTCTTACCAGTAAGCAGATGTGCTTTTTTGGTTCTTTCCTAGCTGGTGTTATTTTTTCAAATCTTTTATACAGAATTTTTGTCCAAACAAATGTACATGTACATCTTTAAACCGAATTATATATTTTTACTACTTTCCATGTCAGTATGAAAACTTGAAACATTTTTATCCTTACTTCAATAGCATCGTAGAACTTATTTTATTTTGCTGTGACTTTTAGCTGAAATTGATTTTGTTGAAGTTTCAATATATTTTTCAATTTAAAATAGAAATGTGTTGATCATAAACTTTTGAATCCAAACTGAGATTAGAATAATTCGATACAACTATCTGAGCCTATGTTTGTCTCTATTTCCAGTATAGCAATACGAGCAGAGGCTAAGAAAGAAGAGGACGAGTATGAAGCTCAGAGGACACAACTGGAAGAGCAAATCAAACAGGTATCCCATGGTTACTCCTTATTCAGCAAATGATGTTTTATCAGATAGCAGGAAGGCACAGATTGTTCTCACCAACAGTTTACTCTCAGAGTTTAAACAAGAGCAAATTGACTTAAAGCTGCAGGCCTTGGCTGTTGGGGCGAACAGACAGAATGCATTCACCTCATAGACTGCTTTTTAGGTTTCGCAATATCTTGTACACCATTAATCTATAATTGGAACGCCGCAAAATCAGTTAATCTGGATTCAAATTACTTTATTATTGGGCGAATCTGTGCCATATATAATCAAGGCAGTTTGTTGAAGGACTAAACGAGAAAATGCCATTAAAAGTGCACCAGATCATCATAGGAATGTCCAGGAAATAAATTTTGTTATGCCTTATTTTTTTCATTTTTGAATGCCTCAACCAGCCATATAGCTACATAACTATAAATTATAGTTGTCTTTTTGCTGTTCTATGCTGAAACCTCTTTATTTCCATTGCTAGATTTATTTAATGGATGTTTTAGAAAACCATTCAACAAAATTTGTTCAGATACACTTCGATTCTGTTAACATTGGGCATTTCTTTTCACTTTTATACAATTGTTTTTCAGTTGTATTATTTTTGTGTATTTTGGCCCAGAAAAGTTATGGAGAGGGCATGCTGTTGCACCGGTACTATTACAGATATGCTGCAACACAAAGCAATTCTGACAACATGTTTAGTTTTCAAATTATTGTTTATAAAGCAGTTGCTAAACAAATGGAGTTATAGGAACAATTCAAGAAATTGAGGACTGTTTCATCCTTATTTATGTAACACATCATCATGTGATTCAGCAAATAGAGGTGAATTATGGCGATTATATTTTTCGGAATTGCACTACTTGTGTATTTTGTTAAACATGTCAATAGAATCACAGGCTTATATATCACATACTCACTGGAAACTGTAACCTCTTTGTTTCTTGACAGCTTGACCAAGCTATTGCCAAACAAGATAAGTTAAGTGGAGTTGTTGAGATGGAGTATGCTGAGCTAGAAGTTGGTAGGTATTATTAATGCAGTCAATTTGTAATATGAAAACACAGGTCTTGTTTCTTTGATGCTGCTTTGGTTTTTTATTAACTGCCATTAAAATAATTATTACAGTCACCAGTAAACTGTCATACAGGCATTTAGGACACTGCCTTGGATGTTTGCTATAGCACACATTCTCTTCCTGAATAACCTCTGTATAAGCAGGGGCTCTTGAGTCGAATTATTAATGGTTGAGTGTGACAATAATGAAGGAAGAAGACCCTACCCCAGCTCAGGTTAAGACCCAGCTAACAGCTAAATGTAATACCAGTACTCTCTGTTTTTCCAGATTACCTAGTTTTATTTGTAATTCATTCTAATATAAGGGATGTGCTATTGAAATTGTTGCATTTATAATTTCAGAGGTAAAAGGCAAGATGGTCACTCAAAACAATAACCGAACGAAGGTAAAGGAATTGGAGAAAATGTAAGTGTTTTGATATTCTGTTTAAAAATAACTTATTATATTGATAAAATAGCTTCTCTTTATTTAATTTCTTTTGGTAGCTAAACATGGAATGTTGGTACTGTCAATTCGAACCAAATTTCAATCAAAAATCTTAAAGTCAAAATATTTTGAGGACAGATCAAAGGCATGAATACTGTTACCATGAATACTGTTACTTAAAGATGTATCTATTCAAATTGTTATTCAGGTTACACACAGCCAAGGATTGTCTTTCTAATAAAGCTGAAGAGGCTGGGAAACTAGACAGTGAAAATCAAACTTTACAGACTAACATAGATGAAATGCACGAGTCACACAAGTAAGGCATCAATAACACACTTAGTAAACACAGAATGCTGATTTAAATAATTAATATTCAGACCTCAGTATTTGAATTAAAACTCCTGCAACAAAACACATTGAAAAAATAGCACAACAATAATCAGTTTATTTAAATGAACATGAATGTTGCCCTTTCTAATACCGATGTTATTGGGTAAATGTAAACTTAAATGGAATACTCTTACATTTTTTGACATCAGTTTTGTATGTTATTTTTTTTTCTTCTCCTTTTTATGCATGTCTTAGTTAACATGTGAGTAGGGCAGTGTGAGAAATGGACAATCCATTGATATATAAGTGAAAGACCCTTGACTTGAGTACAATGTTAAACCTCATTTAAACAAACAAACAATAAACACAATTTCTGTTTCAGTTGATTTTTGTTCTCATAATTTTTAACTGTCTAAAGCTAGTCCAGAAATAAAGCAGAAGTGCAATTCGACTATTGTAAAATATATTAAGTGTATGAAAATGTTGATATTGAATATTTGGTCTTAATGCATTATATTTTGCATTCTGTGCTTGTTCTTTATCATGTCTTAGCTTTGTTGACAGTGATGTCAAGGGTGATTGTCTTCTCATCAGGCTGAAATATTTTCATATGAGTAAAATAACATAAAATATGTCCTATTAAAGCAATCTATAATGTTATACAGTATTGATTTGTTTATTACAGGGTTGTAGTGTCTCAATTAAACAGTCACATTGAGGAGTACAGAGAACAGCTGGGTAGAGAAAGGAAAGATAGGTATTAAACAATAAGGATTCAGCTTTGTGGATTTCACCACAAAGTAGACTTATTAGTTTGCTAAATGGTATTTTAAATTTATTATCTTCTGTCGCAATGCAGTTGAGCAGGAGATTCTGAATTTTCTTTGTAAGCACATATATATTGATTTGTCTACATTCCAGTGGGTTAATATCTGGCCTAATTTATTCAAACACCACACTACTGTCTTCTGTGAAAATATCTTGAGTAAAATTGGAATGTCCTGTTCCTGGGGTCACAGCCAAGGTCATCATGGTCATGTTTTGAAAAGTTGCCGTAACTCAAACGACTAGGTCTGGACTAATTCCCATCAAACTTCACACACATGTCCCTTTTTACCATTTATATTCTCACAATGTAGTTATTTATTTATTTTTGTTGTTAGTTTTTAAAATCTTTTCTTGTTTTTATAGAATGGAACTACAGGTCCAGCGCGATGAAGTACAGAAAGATTTGGAGGAGTTAAAACATGACAGTCAAAGTTTCATAGTGGAGATAAACAAGAAGATTAATGAGGGGAAAACTAAACATGAGGAACTATCTAAGGAGGTAATTTGGTAACCTGAACTGTGAGGACATTGAAAAAGAAGAGGACAAACAACCGTGTAGTGAAACAGCTTTTGAATACCATTAATATTGCTTGAATGTATTATAAAGGAAGATAACTCATGTGAAGTATTGAGGAGGTTGTCCTTTAAAGCATTCTAGAGAGCAATAGTTTAGTATTCCAACCTCTCTGGACAACATTCTTCATATAATCTCTAAGATAAATACAATTTTTTGTTGGTGACAGTTTCAAGTCTGGCGAGTTCAGATCAGCAAACATTATTGGAACATGACATCAATGAGAATGATGTTATTTGAAACATTAGGATAAATGATGTACCATCTGTGGTGCATGAGGAAATGGCACAGATTTTACATATTGTTTGATGATTTAAAGTAAAACATTTTTTTATTCTTAATGTAGCGTAGATTACATAGATGTGTAAAATAGTATTTTACGAGTGGGAATTAAGTTTACCATCCACATTTAAAAAACTGATGACAGGTGGGTTTTTGTAGGGTGGTGGTCCACTGAAAAGATAGTTGATTATGTTAGGAAAAGATTTTTTATAACTCTACCACAGCCAAAGATATATATTAGTTTTTTTGACAGATTGCAATTGATGGTCAGCTGAAGAAAAAAAAAAATGTACCTGATAGCCGTGTTAATGTCTCCAATCAAAGCACACAATTTTGGTACAGTTAATATCACATATGCAAACTAAATCATAGTCTGTTCAATATAGATACTAGTTACATGTATTGATGTGTCGGAAATATCTTAACGGATTTATAGTGAAACACAGTAACATAATTTGTGTTATATGTTAAAAGGTATTTCTCTTGTCCTCTACAGGGTACACTTCTGCAGAAACAATTGAGAGATGATGATGCAGAAATCCGAAGACTTCAAAAAACATTGACTGACAAGGAGAACGAATTCACACAAAAAAGCACTGAAAAGAAAGGAAAGCTTGAAACAATAGAGGTACAAAACAATACAGGTTCTGTCATTCTAAGAATACAATTCTCTTTGCCAGATATCAATTCTACTCTATACACAGTAGTTCAGTTAGAAGTCTCTTCTATCTTGGGCTGAAAGTCATTCACGTGCTATCGACTAGACATTTATGATGTTGTTGCAGTAGTGTTTATTTTAAAAAGTGGGTTGATTGTTTGTTTGTTTGATTGGAGTTTAACGTCGTACTCAAGGGTATTTCACTTATATGACGACGGATTGTCCACTTAACAATGTTCCTGTCCTAATTGCGGTGGAAAACCGGGAAGAAACCTCGTAAAAAACACCTAAATCTGTAGGGACTTCTTTAGTGGTGTGTGGCTGTTCTGTCTTCTCCCTGCCAGTGATTTAAAGAGAGGTTTCCCACGCCCTGTGCACTGGCAACTAGGCTGCATAATAAAAATAACCTTTGCTATTTTGTCACAACAACCAAAAAAATTAGGATTTGTCATGGACGAAATTGGAGGTAATTTTATATACAGTGTTCGTCACTTATAATTAGCAACAGGCCCGATACATGTCATATTTGTTCGTCAGCTGTGGTACAACATAAATTTTTCTTCTGTCGGCAAAATATCATGTGTCATGCTTTCACTAGGTTTTTTAAAACTTATTCACACAGGTTGTTTGGAGTCTGAATTTAAGTGTGGTAATGGGATTTGCGTATCATCTGGATTAGTCTGCAATGGCGAGTGGGACTGCCTAGACGGGACGGACGAGTTAGCGGTTTGTGGTAAGTGCATCGAGGGAAGAAGTAATGATCTACATATATTCATTCTGGTCATTTTATCTTTAGTTCAGTTAAATCTTGACCTCATTGCAAAATTGATTGATTGATTGATTGATTAACGTATTAACGTGGAGAGCCTTTGTATTTTGTGGTTAGTCTCTTATTCACAACGCAAAAAGGGAATGTTTTTACACATAAATTTTTCATTTTTTGTTTTGGTTTTTTTCTCTCAGATGTGGGTCTTTTGAAATTTAACGACCAATAGAGTGAAATTTGAAAGAATGGATAAACCTTATAACAAAGTTTTTGGTTAAAAACTTTTTTAAGGATAGATGGGCTACATAATTTTTTAAATTTGCAAACAGTTATGAAATTTTGCAGTTCTTATTGTAAAATTCTCTCACACACTTGTTTTTTGTTTTTTTTACGGTGATTTTAGACAACTTACGATCCGTGTCATGTGACTTTGAGGGTGCCTTTATGTGTGGCTATACCATCACAAGGTCATCCAGTTTCACCTGGATTCAAAACAGTGGTTCTACACAAAGCAGAAACACAGGTCCTTCAGTTGATCACACCTTAAGAAACTTCACAGGTGAGTAAGGCAATCCCAATGAATCCAAATATTAGTTTCCCTGCAAATGCATAGTACATATGTTGGAACATAGGGCAGAAAGCAAATATGCCTACTGTGATAGATACATGTACATGTAAGGTTACCACATGCTTGTAGAGGGCGGTAAAACAGCAAAAAAGTGTCTCATGGCCTTCTTTGGCTGGCTTAAAATGAAAACTCTTCGATGGCCATAATGCTAGCTGGCTTCACGCTATACTACTTAATGTGGTTGCAGTTTTGAGATATTTAACAGCTGAGAGACAAAAAAGCTTGATTTTGCTGAAAACAAAACTTTTTTTTTATAATTTTTTTTTTCTTATTTAATTTTATTATTTATATCGATTTAGGACATTATGTTTACACCGAGGCAAGTGCTGGAAAACAAGGGGACATAACTGAGCTGATCTCACCACTGTTTGACGCTTCCGTTCAGGACAATATACAATTTTACTACCATATGCGAGGTAGGGATATTGGTGAACTATCCTTGCTGAGTTCAACACAAGGATCGCCAGGGAAACGGATCTGGGATAAGGCTGGGGACATGGGTAATCAATGGAATTTTGCCTGTCTACCGTTGCCGTCAGGGAGGAATGTAAGCGTGACCTTCATGGTGACACGTGGCAACGGTAACTATGGGGATGTTGCTGTTGATGACATTTCGCTGACCACCCAATCCTGTCCAGGTGTGTATAACTTTGTACTTATGTCACGGCCCACAGTTATTGTTTCGTGCCTGGTTAACATGTTAACAAACTACTTCCTTTGATGTATCACTAACAGAATAGAGCTACCCAGGCCATCGGAAATAACTTTAGTAGACTGGTATAGGAAAGATTGATTTGACTATTTGTTGAACTTATAAATTTTAATTCATTTGTACCTATTGCAATTCTATCAGTTTTTTTTAGCTGTATCATCTACACCATTGATCCTATATTGTTTTGAGTGGAAATCCTGTTCATTGATATCATACGGCCAGCTGGAACAAGTATAGGAAAGATTCATATTACTATTTGTTGAACTTAGAAATCTTAATTCATTTTTACCAGTGCATCTTTTTTTTTATTTGAAAAGCTGATGAAAAGTGACGGGCTAGTGTAACTTTCTCTCATCTTCCTATGCAAGGGTCAGTATGCGTAAGACCAGACTTCCACAATACTACCCCTTGCTGTCATTCAAAGCTAAAAT
>JAVFBX010101988.1:0-28363 GCA_034783855.1 Mopalia kennerleyi | reverse complement strand
TACGTTTTATTTTTGTCTCCGTCGTCATATAAGTGAAATACCCTTGAGTACGACGTTAAACACCAATCAAACAAAAAAATCACATGAAATACCCCGTTGAGCCTATACAGGCAAAACAAGGTGTTGTGTACTTGTGAAGTTATAGTCACATCTTATCACAATCAGATATACTGACTATAACTGCATAGTTATTATAGGAGAAGGTAACTTGTGAAAATGTGAGCAGACAACTTTACGAAAGATTTAGTTATTATGGATTTTAAAGGTATCACTGTCGAATATAGGATGAGGATGTCAGCCGCAAGGGAGTGGATATTTTAAAGCTACATTTCATTTGTATCAGAGCTATAAATTTCCCTAATATCATATTACATCATAATGTCTAACAGATCGGCTTCATGCTGTCCATATACTCTAAGAGAATCAGGATTTACTGTTCATCTCTTTCAAATGCTGTATTGTATTAGTTGCCACGACAAGTATCGCCCCACAACTCCACGTCTAATTATAATATATCATAATAATAAACGTAGTTTGGTTATAGTTGTGCTATCGATTTTACGAGTTTACTGATTAGAATATACGTCATAATGGGCGTTAAGGGCATTATATGTCAAATAGTCTTAGCTGATATACCATGTAGATCATAATACATCATGACGACATCTGTTAACACGGTAGACACATATTTCTCATGAGACTAATGATAACACACGAAAAAGGTTGGGCCACAGAGCTAGTGGCTTAGGCAGCTATCACAGAGACATTTTAGGGAGGAAATCATGTCACATGATAAACAACCTCGTCACAGGAGATAATTGGATATATTAATTAACAGACTGAAGTAATTAGACAACATATCTCAAATGTGTTATAAAGGTAAAAGGTCTACTGTTTCGTTACTGGTGTTGGATATTGTTAGGTATATATTGTTTTATGAGATAGATGCGCAACTCCTCGGAGTGTGCCTCAAACCACACACAGCATTTAACATGACGTGTCATATATAATCAAATTATCGTGCATTGAATATCACGTAATATGAACACAAAACTGTCAATGTTTAAAACCAAGTATGTGACATGTTCACAGAGTTATGTAGATGATAAGTCTTCGCTGCAACAGTCAATTGTTTGACTTCAAAAGAGAGAAGAACCTCAAATATTCGTCTAATTATATATCTGTCATCTAGGTATGTCAGTACATAGTCTTTCTTTTCATTGCAGTCTAAAACACATGGAAAATGTTTAATCAATTACTTCCTTGACTTTCATGGTTTCTTCCCCTATTTGTCGATCAACGGGATAGTCAGAAAAAATAACACAAAGGCGTCTCATGGACTTGACTCTTTATTTGTGCTGCATAAAATAACAAATAACAATAACATATTGTTAAAATATGCATAGGTTTACAATTGAACGAAAGCCCAAACATTCTTATTGATAAGTTAACAGCATATTCGTAAACATTTATTTGTGTTTAAACGCAGACAAAAAAATTAATGCATTGATAAAGAAGTGTTTTTTCTTAATGATTACGACCAAATTTGATGATATAACCCACGTACAATGGGACAGATATAGTAGGCCTACATTTGAAATCTAAAAAAATACTATTTTCATTTAAAAGTTAGGATAATTTCGGGTTGGATTTTATATTAAAAAAATACCTGTCACATGTCACTAACTTATTTACAAACCCAAAAAGCAATGCCAATTCTTAACGTGGTTGAGTGAGGCTTTAACATTATCTACAGAAGCAAAGGAAGCGTGTTATTTTATCATCAGACCACCATAAACATTTCCCTAAAACTATCTTCTGTTCTAATTTAGAACTGTAATGGTGTTAGAGAAAAAAACTAGTTGGGGTTTCTGAATAATCCGATATTACCAGCCAAATGTTCAATCGTCCAGTTTTTTTAATACAGTTTCTATTTATATAGCATGTGTCTGAAGAGGATGCCGTCAGACATTCATCGCTCTGAGCGTTATAAATATACCGCGGATTGATCGTGAATTGAAGACCATGGGTAGCGTAAATCGAGGCGCTATAAATAAATATAATATATATTAACCCACCACAGTTAACTTTATACGTTTAAAATAAACATCAAAAGTGCAGGTCAATTGTATTGTCGCGAGAGTTTCTATACTGGACGAGACTAAGACAAAACTCGTACGCTATAGCAGGACATCGTGCATTAATTTCCGCCAATATTTGGATCAACGCATGCCACAGAGCAGCAAATAAAAAATGGCAAAAGAAGATGGCTCGGGTGTATCTTAGAGTCAATGTTTCGACGCAGGAATTAGAATCGATTATATTTTAGAATCTGTGCAGGTGGATGGGGATCTATTACAAGATGTCCGGCACAGGGATAGCCAGATGTATTACAAGATGTCCGGCACAGGGATAGCCAGATCTATTACAAGATGTCCGGCACAGGGATAGCCAGATCTATTACAAGATGTCCGGCACAGGGATGGCCAGATCTATTACAAGATGTCCGGCACAGGGATAGCCACCATAGTCATAATAAAAACTGTGATTGTGAATTTGTGTCTATGGACATGCTTGTTCCACTAGAAAACCGACTAAATGACGAAAACCTTTATTGATTCCTCTTCTGTTGTGAACAAGTCACACATACGATAATATGTTAATATCAAAACAGACTTTACATCCCAGGCACTTTTATCCCTCTGAAATTAAAAACATTGAAACAGAATCTGTATCGACATATTTGTTTTCTTGCAGTATATGAGAGAAAATAAATCTTTTCATCCTCCACATAGCTTAAAGGGAATTATTAAATTCCAAACAATACGGCTTCACAGGAATCGTAGCACTCTTGCTACCTTCAACCAGGCTTGTTATGTTGTCTTCAAAATCCTGATTCGAAGAGAATATGCTATAGGCGACTGCCTTGTCGAATTAATTCCCAAGCCGTCAGACAAAGCAACAGTTATGTTTTAAACCTAGGGCTAGACTCAGGTCCTAAAAGAAAATACAATAATTGCCCTGCAACGGTTTGAGGCAGGTCCTCAAAATGTACAAAGCCTGGTCTTCTTACACTGGAATATCACAATATTGCTTCTAAAACGTCTACTCCTCTCCCACAAAGATCCATTATAACATACAAGACAAACATAAGTCTAAAGAACCCCCGTATTAAGGCTAAACTCCGCTCTGTATGGGACAGTTTGTCACACTATATTTGATCATTGGTTAATTTATTTATCTCTCCAGTTTGATGGATGATTTATTCCCAGCTCACACCGTATATCTTGTTGGTTATATAGTTATCAATGCTGTATATAGCATGTACATGGTCATAACTATCTCACGAGATGTCTGTAGGTTACCCATAACAACTCGAGATTATGATCTGTTTGGAAACTTGTCTCTGATAGTCTCAAGAACATGAGATGATTCATCGAGTTTAATAAATCAACAACTCTGTGTCAGTATGATTACTGTTTAGAAATATATCTAACTTCTTGAATAACTTGCGGATAAGCGTCTTTGTGCGCTTTCAACCTTTAACACATATTCATAACGGAAATACATAAGCAAACACGTATCATATGGTCACACGTATACACCCGTTGTCCGTCCTACAATGTTTGTTGCAAAATCGTCTATCCTCTGAGGATTTTGAAAATATTTAACAAAATATACGATTTTTTCGCTAGCAACACTTAAATCGGATATTGTTTTACGCAATGTTATAGTCTAATCTTCAACCGAAAAAGTATTGGTGTTTCTGTTCCGGTCAATGTTTACTATTTAACATAATGGTATCACATGATAAAAATTGTACATCGACCATTACTCAAGTTCGTCCCAGGGTCATCTGTCCGTTTATATTCAAGGCTGTGCCTTCGTGACCTTTAACAACATTTCGTAATACAAAATGCTGTAACCTCAAGCCAAGACAGTACATATCTGAATATAGTTCGTCGTCCGTCCATATCCTTCCTGGATCATATCGTATTTTTTATAGCACTTCACCTTTTCCGTACACGCGGCTTCTACGCTATTGTCGACCTTTTCGTTTACCAATTACTGCCAAATGACCACGTTACCGACAGAAACGATTTGTTCATATTGTAAAGCAAGAATAACCGTTAGTACACATATTGTAGAAGGAATAATGACAACAACTGGTCCCATCTGTGTCCTGTGGCATTCTAATTAAGTCTCATGTGTGAGAGGTCGCGATCAACCTCCTCGTCTGTGTCTGATAGACCGAAACCACTGAGACTGAGATTCTCAACGCCTTTTCCTAAATCGCCGTCTATGCTGTCGTCATCATCCTCGTCTGATGACGGGTCCGGCTCCACAGTATCTGGATCGGCTTCTGTGAATATCGACTCGTCCAGAGGTGTAAATGTCAAGGTGGTTGTCTCCCCTTCGTATTCCTCTTGTCCGCTTGGTTCCTCTTCTATGGTCCCTGCTCCTGTCAGGTGCCATGATACCACCGACTTTGTGGGGATGTTACCAGCCACCACTCGACTTCCGTCACGGGTAAAATTAATTCGCTCAATCTAAAATACGATAAAATGAAACTTAATATATGGATCTTAAACTCGTGTACCTTTCCTTTATGACTTTGTTTCTGTTTTCTACCAGTGTTGGCGTTGGCGTCCTTCATTTATTGGGCTGCCACGCTGTCATGTGAGTGAAATAACCTTACATACGACTTTAAAATCCAATTAAACACACAAACAAACACAACAATGATATTGGATGTTTGTGGGATTCCTCGCATTCCAGTGAAATCTACTGATAGTTTATGGCTGTAAATAACATGTACGATGGAGGAAATGCAATAAAGAAGATATGCCATGCTATATTTATATATTTCGAGCAAAGTTAAGTTAAAAGCTTTACAAACCATAAGCTTGTGTTATGAACAGAAATATAGTCACCGAGTTATTACCGCTAGCTAAAGTACCTCTGCGCTTATTAATTTCAAATATGTTTTTGCTGAATTGATTTTAATTATTCTTACGTCATGATCATCCTTGAATGAAGCTAGGCAAGTAAAAGTGAATCCATCCCATAGCCTGAATGCCTCTTCTTCTGTGTAGTTGGAATGACTTATAAAGCGACTGCCGTCTTGGTTAGCAATCAGTGTGGTCACATCGTGGCTGTGACCGGTTAAACGATGTAACAGTTCACCTTCAAAACAAACACAAAGGTTTGTGAAAAAAACGTTTATATGTGGTAAGGACTATTTGTTTTTATTAATGCTGGCTGGAGCCGTACCAGGGTTTCGCACCATGTGGTAAAAACTATGTCCTGGAAAAATGAAATATACCTTTCCATGGGTTGACACGCTTCAACTTCTACATGTTAAACACATTAAAGGCAGTTCCTTTTCAGACCGTAAGTATATGAACCATCTGATACGGATAAATATATGATGTTTCTGTATCTGTGTGGTGAGACTCATAGGTATATGATACACATAGATATCATTTCGTTTAAACCGGCTGACAAAAGGGTTGGTTTGTGCTGAGGATGGCCAGAACACAGTTACTGCAAAGGTTTGCTTGCTTGATCGAGTTTTTTTGTACTCAAGGGTATTTCACTTATATGACGACGAATTGCCCACTTCACAATGTTCCCTGCCTATTTATGATGGAAACCCCCGCGATTGTCGGAGCCAGATCGTGTGAGTCACTCATATACCTGATGGTCGACAGATGGACTCGATCTCGTGAACATAACTGCAATGGAAATCCATGAGTTTATGTGGGTTTCAGAGTGCAAATCTTTAAGCCGTGTCTGACCTTGGCCGATTTAATGGCTGTCTGAAAACCATCTCTATCGGGAACCAATCAAAGTCTGTTTGAAGATAAGACTAGACATGCGTCATACGTGTAGATGATTTGATTGGATATTTAATATTAAACCCTATTCTGACAGTCGTAGACAAAAGTGCCCTTTTTTGACAGCGGTAATACATTGTAATGAACGGATTTGTATTTAAATAGCCGCTGATTATTGAGCGTAGTATTTTACCTTTATCCCATTATTACCACTGGTTATGTATTCATATCATTACAGACTCACCCGTCTGGACATTCCAAACACGGATAATTCGATCATCACTGCCCACCAGTAGAAGAAAATCACGCAGATATTCACTACAGCCAATCGACACTCCATAGTCCGTTTCTGCTTCCTGATATTTTAAAAGGTATTCCACATCTAACAGATGATGAACAGTTTTCCCTGAATTGTTAACACAAATAGTAAATTTACAAAAACGTCGGAATTGACCAAAACAACATCAAAATATCAACAAATTGTAACATGGAGATTAGGGTTGTACTCTAAAAAGTTTGAATTATTTAGTAGCAGTCGTGTAATGTCAGTGGCAGAACTATTACCAAACCCCCAATTAACCAACCAAACATGAAACATTAAGCAAGAAAAATGACGAAAAAGCCGCACACTAACAATATTCATCTCTATGTCTTTGATACTGAAATATTCACAGCTGCTGAGATACACATATCCTGGATAAGGTACGGAAGCGTGCAAATGCCACATGGTCTGAGATTCTTGTCATCGAAAATTATTTCTACCTGAGCTAATGCTAAACGTTTTAAAACAGCCGTTAAATAAATTATAGTCTATTCTATTCTAAGGTCAACGAAACAATTGGGCTAAAATTGGACATTATGGATTCGCCCAAGCAGATTTTCTGGGCCTAATTTACCTGTGAGTAGATCAATAACCATGTAGTGATATTCGTCAATGTCGTCGTGTCCCGGGTAGGGTCTGCTCGCGCTTAGAAGTAAGAATGTCCCACAGGTTGTGAACAGAGAGTCGAATATATTCGTGTACTCCCCAATCTCTGCCCGCGGTAAAGTGTGCTCAATTGTTCGAGTTTCCATGTTTAATATGAGGACAGGCCCGGAATCCACCACAACAGCTAACCATTTCTCACATTTAGACTGCTGAATTGAAATAAATGTATATATATGTTGAATAACTGAAGACAGAAAAATTTGCATGCTATATATGTGCATTTGGACTTTCAAAAGGGGGAGGGGGTGGGGTGACATACATGTGGGGTGAACAAAACACAAACTGTGTTTTTAAATAATTTTTCTACTCGTCGTTCGTTTGAAATGGCTGGTTGCTTTCATTCTCTCGAAGAGAGTTTTTCTTATTTGCATGTGTTTTTCGTATTTGTATTAGTGCAGTGTACAAAAGAACAAAATTGAGAAAAAACATCCATTCTCCACTGAGCCTATAATGGACCCAATCCTGCAGCTAAAGACAACATTCCGATCTCTCTTGAAAACGGAAGCAATACTGTATCCCATAAGTCCCACCTGTAGTCTATCAAGAAGAAGTGTGCCAGCGCTGATGGTTGAGAAACAAAGAAGCCTCGAAGAACATAAATTGGATGAGGAATCATGGGTACATCATTTTGAAGCTATTCCTGCGGCTTGACAAAAGTTCTAATTTACTCATAAGGCGTCAGTAAATTATGATATTCAAACCGCGCGAAACGAACAAAATCGCCCATTTCTTGCGCAATAAGTCGTATGGCACTATGACAGTCCTCTGAAAGTCACAATGCCATTGAGACTAGGCAATGGAGTGGTTTCATACTTCTGTTTGATAAACTTTTGGTACCACTGATTATTTTCAGAAATTATCATTTACTAACCACTAGTTCTTCCAACGTCTTTTCCATTCCTGTTTTAACAACATGATCGACCAAGCCCGTGTCCAATTTATAAATCTTCAAGTCTTTGGCGTTCCGCGTAAAGGTCACAACCTCTGTTTAAAGACAAATATACCATGTTAATGCCAGCTAATTAAGTCATTTAAAGTTTTAGACATTCAATATAACTAGCCCCTTTAAATAAAAAAAAGTCACCGTTTTATTGACTTTTGATTAGTGGGATTTCTAAACGTTTATCTGATTGTGGAATTTAATCGTCTCGTGAATTTAAACTATTCAATATCTCTGTTATTATCATGTGTTTCTGACATGGCCATGCGAGGCAACATTAACTCTCTACTATACCTCTGTCTTTCATGCGAACTGCCATCTCACGTGAGTGTTTGTTTAAATGGCCTTGAAACGCCCGAATCGGTGTCATGTTGTCCAGATCTATAAGCTGAAGCTGGCTCTTCGTAGTGATAATAACAGCTGTTTTAGAATCGAGAATTTTCCAAGTGAGTCCTTTCTGTGTATAAAAAAACTTTTTTACATCATCCTTTACATTCTGTAAGTGTTTTTCCAAATTCAAGTGTAATATTTATCACATCAGGGTGTGTTTCTTCTATTTCTTTCCTCTGGTGGGTTTTCTGTACACGTCTTTTAATCATCTAACAGTTGGATTTTCCGTAATCAGGAACTTGTAACTAATACATTCTGGCCCTGTGCTATAAGTGTGTGGCGAATCACCCCCTTCACACAGCGAGCTCCAGTTTTACTGTTACAAACATGTCTTCGAAGTTACATACAAATATATTTTTAATATATATTTATAAAAAGCAATTTCACTGGCACAGGGATGCAGAATAATTGAATAAAATACATATCTATGTACTTCAAATACATTTGAAGTATGTAACTTGTTTTTGTGGCAACATGTAAGTTACATACAACACATCATGGTACGGATATATTTCTTCCGGTATGAATTGTCGAGGGTTACTTTGTGAGAACACCAACCTCATATTAGAGAAATACATGTTGTACACTTTTAAACATATATAAATGAAATATGTGTAAATACAGTTAGGTTAATACTAGTGTCCATTAAAATATGCTATTGACACAATATGTTAGTGTGTTTTTAATGGGTTTACTTACTGACGACACTTTGGCTGTTCGGACATTCGTTTTCTTGCAGATGTCATAAATATGGACCGCACTTTTATTCTGTACAAACGCATAACGCGAATTCTCCAAGGCTTCAATTTGCCTGAAATCAAACAGAGATGTGTTGTAAACCGTGCGAAATCTTGTCCAGCATCTTAACAGCTAGCCACAGTTATTAGTCAATCACATTGTTCGTGCATTTTTGTTTCTGTCAGGTTTTACTTATGACGATACATTATTCACCTCTCACTCTGTATTACTAACATACGGTTGTAACTGATAGGAAACCTCGTAAAAACCTTCCCCCAAGCGCCACATCATGTGAAACCCGCATCTAGGCCCTACGTTAGGTTGGCTGAGGGATTCAAATTTGTAAACAGAAGATCTGAGGAGAAACCGGGGATAGATATGATAACCCTTAAACGGCGGCTGTGGGCATATTATTCGAAACTTCTCACATTTATGAGTATTCAAAACAAAACTGTGTGTAGATACCCAGATGTTTGAAAACTAAGTTACTGTATATCCATATATATTTCATGTATCTCTACTTTAATTCTAATTGATACTTAGTGTACGGTTTTTAATTCAATACTGTTGCGCTTTGTTCACGGGGGATACAAATGCGCTTCGGTGGCTAGATACTATGAAACAGACATCTGGTCTCCAATTGAGTGGATAGCTTTCATTGGAGTCTTGGTTTAATTAGGTTATTTTGACTGTGCCGCAGTTTTCTCTATCCACAAAAATAACTGTTATTTTAAGAATTATTCACTAAAGTAACTGTTAATTTAAGAATTATTCACTAAAGTAACTGTTAATTTAAGAATTATTCATTAAAGTAAGTGTTAATTTAAGAATAATTCACTAAAGTAACTGTTAATTTAAGAATTATTCACTAAAGTGATGTCCAAATTATTATTGGCGTATTCGATAACATATTGTGACGAATTATTTATTGAAAAGTGTATAGCATCACCATTTAAAAGGCAATTGGCACCTCGGTGGTTCAAGGTGCATTCCAGAAACCCCGAGGAGTTCAACATAATGCACAAGTAGTGTAATTCTTTTAACCAATATATCAGCATTAATTATTCTATGATACTAACGAATGCTGTAATCTAGGTAAAAATAAAATTGATATTTAATAATAACTCCACAGTCTAGTCACCGGTGACTGCGTCAAGATCTTTTTTCTGTGGAACACATTACCTGAATGAAAATAGTTCTTCTTTTTCTTCTTGGGGAGCTTCGTGTTTATCGGGTTTCGCATTTGCAGAATCCTTTGAGTGTTGGTGCTTTTTGGCACTTTTCGCCTTGTTCTGTTTGTCATGGAGAGCAGGTTTAGCTTTGGTATAAGGGTCGTCTCTGGAGAGATCCCAGATCCTTACAATACTGTCATTAGATATGGTTACCACATTCACCATGTTAACAGTTGCTACATCCACCATATTATTGGGATGTTTTGCATGGTTTGACCTTTCTCCAGTCTTCAAGTCAACAAAGGCAATGGAAAGATGATTTGGAAAATAAAGCGTTGATCCATCCAAAGATATGTGGTACTTTTCACTACTATCTGACTTCTTTCCTGAAAAAAAATTCGTAATGCATTATTTAGAATTCAGAAATTTGATGATAAATTTGATTTTCAGTTAATTTACATTTTACTATTGGTCAATAGTGTTGGCCATTTTGAACTGTGAACTGTCATTACAATGCAAGATTTTTTTTATCTGCCAAGCTTTCATCGAAACATTAAAAATATGGTTTACTCTCCACCAAGCCGTGTGTGCGTGCGCTGAAATGGACACCCACTGATCATAAAACACAGAATGGCAAATGAAAGAATCCAACGATTAATGACATTGCACAAAAAGGCTGTCAAATGAAATTTTGCTTAAAATAGCTCAACGTCAAGAAACGAACATTGTTTTGAGTGAGTCCAATGGCAAAACAATTGTTGTGAAACTAATAAGTCTCTAAACTATGTTTAACGATTCACTTGTAATAGATCCAAACATGAACCAAATTCAGACAATATCCAAAGACGTCGGCCATGTTGCTGGTTTATGGAATGCACGTGGTAAAACATATCACAAGCTGCACCATGTTTCCCCGAATTTTACCATTCAGCAAATTAATGTATTCGTTAAATTTTACGGCGTAACTACGTGTGTGTCTTTTATAAGTGTATGTCCTTGAAATAATCCATCTTTGACACAACAAGCAGCAAAACAGCTCAATTACAAGATACAAATCAAAGACCTCACAACACTGCGTAAATATCGAATTTAAATTTTAGGGGGTCAATACTAAATTGAACAAATATTAGTTACACTAACTTTCTGTTCTGGTTTTATACATGAGTGATTGAGTGTTAGTTGAAAGCCATACCTTTGAAGACCTTGAGCTTTGCCATGGTTTTCAGGTGGCAAATATGGATGTCTGTATCCATAAAATTAGAAAAGATGATGTTTTTCTTATCAGGAGTTATAGCTAACCCGTCGATTGTTAACTCATCGTCGTCTTCGTTTTTCGGTTTGGGAAACATCCTCTTGTTATGAATAAACTCCCTTTTCTGTAAGTCGACAACTCGTACAATTGCAGAACCGGAAACGGCAGTTGCCAAGTAGCGACCTAGAGCTGAAAAGTTAAAGATTTTCCTGTATCGGAGACTGAGAAACCTATTGCCAGTCCAACTGTTATGATTATTTATTGTTGGTGCGGGTCGCTTTATTGCCATTATGAAAACTAATTATAGTATAAAGTACCCAAAGTCAGTTTATGCTTCACTATTTGTCCAGGATAGGACAAAATAAAATGATAATTATGTGCGTTGCGGAAGGCTGGCCTCCCAGCTGCATTGAACAAAACATGAAACTAGATACTATCTGAAAGAATTGAATAAAACAACAAATCATAACTGATAAGTAATATTAATATAAATGAAAAGCAGTTAAATGGCTTGTACATTATACTTTAGTTTTAGAGGCATTTGTGCATTTGTAAAAAGATCTTGTCTTTTATTACACCACTCGAGCTGTTTGGAAACGTGAGGTTTTTTAGAGCCATACAATGGACATCCGGGCGATCAAATAGCCTTGTTAGTTATCAACAGAATAAGTACTGCATTGATATTTAGCTCTGGTCAATGAGTACTGTCGGGTAAACAGGACAGCGACGGCAGCTTTACGAAGACAACAGACCTACAATGTTTATTATTTCTGCGTTCGAATGGCGTGTCCAGTCAGAGTGTAAGACAGATGTTTAAATTTACTTACAAGTTGAACGTCTTTTATTAAGGGAGTACGATGCCACGTGGATAAAATATTCTTTAATGATCATATTCGAATATTTGAACATTTCAGTGCGAGGTCATATCAGTCACAATAAGTCACCATGTAAGGGCAGGTTATGGGTTAAGTTTGTTGGGTACACATTGTGACGAAATACAGTTGCTTTGGCATTGGGAATTCGACTACTTTTACCTGCAATAGGATCATAGGCTGTGAATGTCTCGTCAACCATTGGAGCTGGGTTATGTACCTCATAGAGCTGTTTTCCGATGGCAGCGTCATAGACGTGCACAGTCTTCTCCTCCAGAACAATCAGTTTGTTTCGATCCTTACCACTCAAAACAAAGTTCATTTCTCTGTTTGTATGATGAAAATTATCAATGGTATAAACGGTGTCTCCAGATGGTACCCTCAGACCAATGATTTTCTGATCAGAATTCACCACAGCTATTTTATCCTGGGAACAAAACTGTACTCTTTCCGGATCTTCAACTAGGTTTTCTAGTGACTGTATAAGTCTGCCTTCCTTGACGTTCCAGAACCGTACTGATCTGTCTACGGAAGCTGGTGAATATATAAAGACACGTATTCGTTAAGACACGCATTGCGCAATGATACATAGAATAAACATAATAATCACATATACAAAATCCTAATGGCACCGCAATTTCCTTTTCAAAACGTCCCCAATAAGGTTTTAAAAGTAGTTAACTAGTCGTGTTTACTGCTGAGTATCATTTTAAGTACTTTGATTAATCTATTGGTATGGTAATCAATGACCGTGTTGTCTCCACTTACCTGTGACAGTTATACTGCCGTCAGAGGTGATGTCTACACAATTAATATACTCTCTATGGCCAGCCAGACAGTGGATGAGTTGTCCACCAGGAAGTGTGAGAATCTTTCTGTCAGACATCAGGTACTGGATAGATAAGTCGCGTAAGTCACCAAATATATCCTAAACCAATACAGAAAAACATCTTCTCAATACAACATATTCTTTTTAATTCGGGACACCTTCGGTTCAGAAAATCTTTTCCTTTTAATTTGGACAGAAATAGAACCATGGTCCAATGGGACAGAGGTAGGTAGCTGAGCTCTTTCTCTCTTAGATCACAAACAGTGGGCAGCCCCTCCCCTGTATGCGTTTTAATACAAGACAACTTTAAGTAAAAAGGAAGTCAGTTATTTTGAAATTCCTTAGTATATTTTACTCTTTAGTATGGGAGCTGAACCCAAAGCCGTTTCACACCTCTTTTTCTGCGGGTATTCTGCCAATCAGTTGACAGGGAAGTTGATTGGGGTCATAAAGAAGTGCGTCTTGTGATAAGCGAAGGGTCTCAAGGACCATTGTAATGTCCTCATCATCGCTGAACACTTTCCGGGCTTCTTCAAAATCATCCAATACAGATCTGCAAAGCACGAAAATAGGAATGTCAATTATTTCAATTTGCCATGACGTGCTGTGCTTGTGGCAACACAATGATTTCATGTTTTCTCCTCGAATTTGGCTCTATCTTAATTTTACTCTGCAAATTGCTAAGCCGCAAAAATCAATAAATTTCAAACTTAGACAGTTCTCTTTTTATTTTTATGGCTTACAATATCGACTGACTGATTCATTAATTGATTTATTTATTGACTGCTTGATTTTGTTTTTTTCTCATCGAATTTGCAATTTTGCTCATCATATTGGTAAAGCCGTAAAAAAACTATAATTAGAAACTTTTGTTATTTTGTTATGTCCATTGCTTACAGCTGTCGACTGATTGTATCATTGGTAGGTTTTTCCTGCGATGCTTTAGCATATTTCACTTATAGATAGTTACTGTATTCCAACACAAATTTACATTAGCACACCTGAAATATTTTCGTAACGTTGGAAAGTTAATCTTCCTCCAGTGCTTAGTTAATACAATATTGCTATTCTTCAAACAAACTTACTTTGTCCAGAGGGATTACATTTGTCGAACACTGTGCGAAACTTCGGACTTTAAAGTATAAGTCCGTGCTATTTATTTTTTTTACCATTTGCCCATTTTATTTGTTTATTTGATTGGTGTTGAACGTCCTACTCAAGGGTATTTCACTTATATGACGACGGAGACAAATACAAAATGTACAAAGAGATCAGCTTCCTGTTCCCCTTTAGCTCTGAGAACACCAGGGTAACAAAAAGCTCCTCTTTTCTTGCCTTTTACGATAGAATGAGGAAGCCGGGAGAGTATTCTGCAGGACTGGCCAACCCGCTCCCCCACAGGGCTTGCCCATTTTAACAGATTTAGCCAAATGTATGCTTTACATTGGATGTCGTTATTGTTAAACTTATTTGTTATGTACATAGTGTGTAGAATTACTGAATAGCAAATCCTAGAAGTATCTCCAAGGATCGCTGATTCTGTTTCCGCTTTTATATTCTAACTCTTTTGACAAACCTCAATGACACAGCCTTCAGTTTAGCCAATACAAATTCCATGTTTAAACAGACATCTTTCTTCAATGTATCCAGTAAATTCCCCTGAATCAGATGATGGGGAAGATTTTTCAATTTCCTCTGGTTTGGGGTTGTCCCAAAGCATAATGGTTGTCCGGCTACAAATCTATCGGCTTCCCCTTCTGTACCTTTTCGGTCTGTGTACGGTTTGGGAACCCCTGGAAATCAGACCTTTCAAATTAGGTAACTTAAATAATCACAGAGACTAGACTCCCCCCTCCCACACACACAAAAACACCCACATATCCAAAGCCACCTCCTCCCCTCGATCAATGTGGAATAATGAAGCCAAACACCAGCAGCCTTCACCTATATCGTGCGACTTTTACACTAGTTATCCATCCCTGATCGCAGACTTAACTTTAACAAGCAAAACTATATGAAAATTTAACGACATTATCAAGCAGCGCAAAGTGACGTTATTCCAAAACCCTATACAAGTTTATCTGTTATTTTTAGAACATGTGTTTTAATCTTGTCGAACTATCTCAGACTGGGTTTATTTGACCATCAAATATCTTTCTTGTTGTCGAGGGTTTATAAGCGTTCTCTTTAACTCTGCTCGTATTTGTAACGAAACGTTCATTTAAAATAAACATTTTAGAATAACCCTTGAGCAGTGGTCAGTATCGTACAATGCCCATCATCACATCATTAGCACACACTCTATGGCTAACTGTCGAGGCCCATACACACCTTAACCATGTGTCACAAATATTGTTGAAATACAATTTATGGGGAGAAATGGCGGAAATCGCCTCTCCATCGAGCCGGTAAACTCGTGAAGGGGAAAGTGCGAAGAATGTGGCACATTCTCAAGCACTTACATACTTTAGGATGGATCGAAAGGGTAATTTATTATTTTCATCACAGTCATAGAAGGGGTATAATTTAATAACTCGCAAGAACCAGTCAAGCTAGGTGAAAGAAATTAGAGACGATAGCTCTGAAAATAAATGAACTAACCACTCCAAGTGCCTCTAAAGAAGCCCGCCAAGAGGACATGCACCTTGGTATTCACTTCCGGATCGCTGCAGTATCTATCGGTCGCCGTTTCGATGAACTGTCGATGGTACCAGTAAAACACCCGTACTCCGTCAGCCCCACGATCAACTGCTCAAAACAAAATTAAATACATCATTATTAATAATGGGTAAAAACTAAACATCCTTCGGGCGAAGACCTCTGTTTAAAAAAATATTCACAAGTTTACCTCCTCTTGTTTTCTTCAAAGGTATAGGCTATTGATTATATAATGCACTGCGTAAGTGGAAGTCAGTTAAGAG
Source organism: Mopalia kennerleyi (assembly GCA_034783855.1). NCBI lineage: Eukaryota > Metazoa > Mollusca > Polyplacophora > Chitonida > Mopaliidae > Mopalia > Mopalia kennerleyi. The sequence continues at coordinate 12,421 of JAVFBX010101988.1, read as the reverse complement.
TGTAAGAAACTACATTTTTAGTGCCCTGTACTTGACATTTTATCATAGTTTTCGGTCAACACAGCAATTTTGTTGTAACTTAATCCAGCAGTACGTATTGGATTAGCATAATTCATTTTTGCCCATGTCTTTTCTGGAATTGCACCAGTACTTTATACTGTAATTACGAAATGATTGTTTGGTTGTTTGTTTGATTGGGGTTTAACGTCGTATTATATATAAGGATATTTCACTTATATGACGACGTGCCAGCCCAATGGGTGAAAGAAACCACCCTCGACACCACGAGCAACAAACAAAGACAGGACAAGACAAATACAGGACGCAATACAGACACAACAAACAGATCGGCTTCCCCTTTAGGTATGGGAGCACCATGGCAACATGAAACTTCCTCCAACCACCCGCATTACGACATATTAATAAGGATAAGAAAAATAAATTACCGTATAGTCGAGGAATACTCGATCTTCTTTGAAGCCCATTTAACGTAGTGTTTGTCTGATATAGTCAGCATAGTAAGCTATTGTCGTATTTTTGTTATTTTGAGATAATTTGAAACAGATTCTAGTTCAGAAAAATTGCAGATTGAAACCCTCCCGGTAATCGAACCCACGGTCCTATGAGTTAGGCACAGATTCAGCAGCAATAAATGCCTGCCACCTAGAGCACTCAGCCACCCGGTCTTTTTCTAAATAGAAGGTAAGTTAGCTGAAGTCCAGGTAGCGGACATTCACTACCCCTCTGATAGTCCCAGAGCTGAAAGGTCATCATGTTTTCGTAAGACGTGTTCGTCATGCAGACGTCGCCAAGAAGTAATACTATGTTCAATGTTTCTGGAATATATTATTAAAAACGTACCGAGATATTCTCCTAGATCAGCCTTCATCCTAACTAGTAACAATGGCGGCAATCTCCGAACAGACGGTAACCAATATTGATACACATCGTTCAGAACTTCTTCATCACAAGATAAAATATCTTCTAGTTCACTTTCAGTCAGACCGTTCACAGCTGGAAATAAAATACTGATTTCACAATGGAGATAATTTAACAAGTGACACTCGGCGAGTTTGTTCCGTTACATTTGAACAGTGATCGGGGCGTAGGCGAAATAACACAGATGATGGACCTGACATTATTCTAGCTAGGGAATATATTTCCGACAGGTTTTCATATTTTACAATTAATGATTTCTTACACGTCAATGATTTCAACGGGAAAACTAACAGAAAACCTACACAAAGTGAGAAGTGTCAAAGCGCGAGACACGAAGACTTTTCCATGAAGCCGCTCTACCCTGTCAAACAGACTGTTAATGGCTGCACGGACTGTGGTTTCCAAAATCGTACTCTCAGCAGTGTAATAGGACTTCCATCGACAGGCCGCGTCAAACGAGAGCTTTAGGAACAACGGTATTGGACATTGATTAAACGTCTCCAATACAGTAGTTTTCTGCTCTGTCGTCAAAGTCCTGTTCTCCCAGGCAAACCAACTGTCAAGAATACTGCTGACGTCTTTATCCGGTAGTCTGTCCACCTCCAAAAACTGATTACTGTCTTTAATCATTGCCTAAAACAATAAAATGTATTTGGATGAAATACTAGACGCATCTTTTTCGAACAGGACATCAGATGCATTGTCCATCAAATACATTTCTTAAAGACAGATTGACGAAATGTAAATGGAAACAGCTTTTGTCAAATGAATTGCTTTTCACCATTTATTTTTCGTAAAGTATTCGGTTTCTGATTTTTTTTTTCATGCCTCGAAGAACCTCAATCCTGTTGAAAGTAATAGTCGCTAGTAATGTCTGGACATAAATATTTAAAGCTAAAATTGATAACCATGCTTGAACACTTGGTGAAAATGAATGCATTAAATATTAACGTCAAGTGAAATATAAATGGAACTTTAAGATCAAGTGATGTTGGTAATTAAGGAGACATTAGACATCTGTCGCATGCTATAAAATTCCACTTCTTTTAGTGCTAAAAGCAAAAATATTAATTGATGGAATAGTTGACGAAGCTTTTAGCGCTCGGAGCAATTACACATAATTACTTATTCATATTATCTTCAAGTATCATCTGGCGTACGTGAAGAAAACTAAATTCCCAGCTATAACGTTACCATGTTACCATTGTCAATAATCCTGATACTGTGGATTTACTCCTTAGTGAGTATTTGCTCTCATGACAAAAATAGACTAACTGATTGGTGTTCAAAACCTCCAATCAGGAGCATTTCACTTTATATATGACAGCGGAGTAACCCAACAGTACTTACTACACTAGCACAGCGCTAAAATGAAAAGTTGTTTACACCATTGGGAAATTAATCTTCCAGCATTGCTTAGTGACCAACAGATGATTATTCGACCATTTCATACCAGAAATACCGTGTGTGAAGTGTACATTAAACAGTTAAATGTAGGACACAAGTACATGTATGTAATTGTTTAAATTACATTGACACACCCTAATCGATATATACCCTCGTGGGTTAAACCAAATGACGTTGGTACTACCTGTAATCTAGGAAAGCACTCATAGGTGGGCTCAGGTAGCGTGGAGACCACAATCTTCACCATTGATGGTAAATGCTTTGGTAACCAGCTGAGTTGTCTGGCACCATTACTGGGGTCTAGCTGATCCAAGGAGTCCAGGTAAATGACGACTTTTGCTGTAGGAGGCAGAGCGCCTAACATCTTGGCGAACAGCACCACCAAATCTTTCAATTCCTAGCAAGGGGAAAACGAAATATTTGAAAGTAACACAATTTTACTTTTTCCACAAACCATATACATATGGTTATCACCAGTATGACTGTGTGCATAGCGAGTTGATTTTCATTCTTATATCGTTTCTAAAATTAATTCGCTTGTTCGTAACACAGTTTATAAATGTGTTTAAAGCAAATTAATTAAAATTAATTTACATCTATTACTGAATTTAAAAGGAAAAATTGAAAATAGAGTAAATTTGAATAACTAGATGTAGACAGTTATATTTAAAGACCATGACGTTATAATAGTACTTAATCGAAGGTTTTTTATGGGATATACTGAAGGGAGAATGATATACTGAAGGGAGAATCATAGCTGATCTCAGATACCTTGGGGATGTTTATCTTTTCCTTAACGATCATCATCAGCTGGTTCACGAGACTTGTGAGCAGTGCTGTGATACTGGTACTGTCAGGAGTCGTTCCCAAGAACCTATTCCACAAATACAGGCTTCAATTATAGCTTTTGCACACTTAATCCGCATAAACAACAATCAATGGGATATAGATAATGAGCAAAAATTATGTGGTTCATCGATCTTGTTAACTATCACATTAAAAAGCGTATGGTATTTTGCTTGTTATCAATGTACAAGGATCACGTTCTACTCTAGATATGACATGGTATATGGTGCACTCTTTGAACAATATAGCTCTTATGGAACCCTTTAAGGTTCTCCGGTTATGGCTCTGGTGGAACCCTTTATGGTTCTGTATGGAACCCTCATAGCAGCTGTTCCATATATTTGCCCTTATCTTGTTAAATCAAAGAATCGTTTTTTGTCCTTATCGTACCATTTAGAACCATCCTATTTTCTAAATAACGCCCAAAGAACCATTGTTTCTAAGAGTGTATATATATATATAAATTATAACAACTCGACCTGTAATCTTGAATCGAGCTTTCGCCAACAGTAGTAGTGCATAAAAAGTTATCATATCATGTGATTTGTAACCCACTAACATAGGAAAACCAATAAACGCATTCTTGTATTATGACTTGTGATTCTTTTGTCTTGGAGTTGTCTCTTGGTAATGCCGTTGAGGGTGGATTTCACTCGTCAAATAAGTGAAATAACCTTAAGTGCGATGTAAAACCCCAATCAAACAAAAATGCTAATGAATAAATAAATGGCATTACAGTAAAATCTTACCTCAATAACACTATGCATTTGCCTGTATTTTGAATCCACGTTTTGGACATCTGTGCTGCTTTAGCCATAACTGATGTTTTACCACTTCCAGAATGACCATGTATCACCAAGGGTGTTCTGCTTTTACCAAGAATGTAAGACTTGATGGACTATATAAATAGAAGAACAGCGTTTATGTTGACGTGTTTTTTAGTTCATATAATGTAGGTAAATAATGCATATTTATGTGGGGGTCAATTGCACTTCCAAATAGCATTCTGAACCCTGCACAATTTATTCAGGAGGACCTAGTGCATGACCGTTGCTAATACAGTAAACGGCGCAACCCTGTTTTTTAATAGTATTTTTAATTGTACGGCGATAACTTTAAGTTAAGGACAAACTCTGTTTTATATTTTATAAGAAGAAGAATGTTAGTGTAGCGTTAGAATGGCCCCAAACGTAGACTCTCCTGTCCGTATCCAACTACAAATTAACTGGCCTTGATCCTATCTATGCATGTCCTTACCTCAAGCATATTGTCTCTGCCATGGAAACTGCGACATTTAGTCTGGGCAAATAGAGTATGCTGCAAAACCTCTTCGTATAAGTCATCTGTTAATTCGTGTTTGTTTCTCTCCTCAATGCCAGCGGATATCATCTCCGTTGCAATTGACTGAAACTCTTCACATAAACTATCTATATACTTTTGATGCTCTTCCTCTCCTGATGGGTCGATACCTTGAAGAATAAAATATTTTTATTTGGACGATTTTTAATCCGATAAATAACTGTTTTCAATGCAAACAAATATTTGAACAATTTAGCGCCAAAAGAACAGTTCTGAATACGGAAAGACATACGTATAGCAAAAGGAGTCACATACACACCAAAGTGGACCATGTACCATTCTAGCCCAACAATGGGATTTCCGATGAGCAGATGTTGTTGTACGGCGTTTGAAACACTTCGATGCATTTCGGCCGAAATTAAGCATGTCAGAACACCCCTCGGCCATTTCCGTACCGTAAATAATCTCAGAAGTGGAGCGGTTCATTCACGGGAGGTAACTCGCATGGATTTGCTTTCATCACATGACTCAGTAATCCCGTGGGTATTGTTTACATCTGCATGCTATTCTTGTGTTAATATGATGACGTCTTTGGGGCTACATCATAATTAAAATACTTACAGCGGACGAAATTGGAAATATTTGCAAGAAGTCCTACATAAGATAGGAACGGGCCACTTTGGGTTGATTTACTTGCATGGGCACAAAGCATCCGGCGGTTAACATTACACGTTATCGTGTAATATCATTGCTCCAATTCACTTCCAAGATAATTGTACCGGTACGGAAAGTGTCGGAGTATGTTCCAACATGGAAATACCCATAACCTTGTTAACTGTTAGTTACTGATCACCATAAAGTGACTATTTACTCAGTATCTCTTCAATCTGTTTCTTCATTTCGATTTGAAATGAACAAAGCATCCACCTAAGTTGTATAATATCTGGTGGGCAGGCTAGGATTTATAGTTCCTTAAAGCTTATGACAACATCTTTATATATTTGCAATACCTTCGTCTGTCCAATTGATTTCGTATTTTTGAATTCGCTTCTGGTCCAGAACGGTTGGCAATTTTTCATCGGTCAGTCTTTTCAACAGATCTCGTTTCTGTTTCTGTTCTTCTTCTGACGAAGAACAGTCTGAAAGGAAAATTCAATAATTCAAGCCAATATCAAGCCAATATCAAGCTAAGATCAAAGCCACATTTTTTCTAAACTGAACCTTGGGTGAAATCATTTCACAACTACAGTAAATGACCAATGAGCCTATCCACGAGTGATGGCAATACCCAGCTCTAGTTATTGACCACTATAGTATCATTTCGCATCTACAACAACATGCCAACGATCCTTTCATTTCATTTCATTTAACTGACCAGGAATAATACAACGATAATACAAATCATAAAGAATAGGATTAATATCTTACAAATTTATACACATCCATTGTTTATAATACATTGAAAAATACAAATTGACAATTTATTACTTGGAGTAAAAAGAAACCCCAAGGGGCTTATATTATCCGATTAGTTTTATCTAAGTATGGGCTTTTAGTAGAAGAATAAAGATGTAATGAATTTGATAGATTTTAACAGATATGAAGACATCCACACGCTGTTGAAAGATCAATGAGCATGGTCACGAGAGATGTCATTTATCACTTCCTGACACTGATCAATGAGCATGGTCACGAGTGATGTCATTTATAACTGTCTGAGACTGGTCAATGAGTATGGTCACGAGAGATGTCATTTATCACTGTCTGAGACTGGTCAATGAGTATGGTCACGAGAGATGTCATTTATCACTTCCTGAGACTAATCAATGAGCATGGTCACGAGTGATGTCATCTATCACTTCCTGAGACTAATTAATGAGCATGGTCACGAGTGATGTCATTTATCACTGTCTGAGACTGGTCAATCAGTATGGTCACGAGAGATGTCATTATTACTTCCTGAGACTAATCAGTGAGCATGGTCACGAGTGATGTCATTTATCATTTCCTGAGACTGATCAATGAGCATGGCCACGAGAAATGTCATTTATCACTTCCTGAGACTAATCAAAGAGCATGGTCACGAGTGATGTCATTTATCACTTCCTGAGACTAATCAATGAGCATGGTCACGAGTGATGTCATTATCACTTCCTGAGACTAATCAATGAGCATGGTCACGAGTGATGTCATTTATCACTTCCTGAGACTAATCAATGGGCATGGTCACGAGTGATGTCATTTATCACTTCCTGAGACTGATCAATGAGCATGGTCCAGAGTGATGTCATTATCACTTCCTGAGACTAATCAATGAGCATGGTCACGAATGATGTCATTTATCACTTCCTGAGACTAATCAATGAGCATGGTCCAGAGTGATGTCATTTATCACTTCATGAGACTGACCAATCGGCATGGTCACGAGTGATGTCATTATCACTTCCTGAGACTAATCAATGAGCATGGTCACGAGTGATGTCATTTATCGCTTCCTGACACGGATCAATGGGCATGGTCACCAGTGATGTCATTTATCACTTCCTGAGGCTGATCAATGAGCATGGTCACGAGTGATGTCATTTATCACTTCCTGAGACTAATCAATGAGCATGGTCACGAGTGATGTAATTTATCACTTCCTGACACGGATCAGTGGGCATGGTCACGAGTGATGTCAATAATCATTTTTAGGATGTTATTCATAAAAAGCTCATCGATTGTCGTCATATCCCCGTTCAAGAGACTGGCCAATAAAACTGGCTACGTGTGGCGTTATCTACTTCATTACTGCAGAAACTCACCGATAAACTTGGCTACAACTGGAGTGGTTTCTTTCTGGTCAATATCTGTGATAACTCTTCGGAACCAGACACAGTGTTTATTCACGTCTTCTGCTGACAAAATTCCACATTCTATCTCTGCTTCCGTAACTAAAAATACATCAAAAGTGATTACATCAATTCTGAATTCGTAGCGGTATTTTCCAATCCCGGCGTTTCACATACCATTTTTGTAAAATTTGTACACAATTGTTTTCTGCACAAAATACTGGTCTTCCTTTGATCGTAAACTAATTTTCTTTTATTGGATCTGGAATACGAGGCAATGTAAAAACTAAATCATGTTTCATATTATAAAAGCTTGTAGGCATATTGTTCATACACTAAGAAGTAGAAAACAGATTGGCCAGCAGTTCTAACCTGATATGATATATTTATTCATCTCTTTAGGATCGAGCACAGTTGTCGCAGCTTTTATGAATGCTTCTTTCACGCGACTACTTTCCTCTTGCCATACTTTCCTGGCTTCCGTCTGTTTCTCTTCTTCGTTTGAAATAAAATCTGGTAAATGTGTGCTGATTGGTAGAAGCGTGTAACATGGAGGTACTGAGTTGTCATCTCGTCTAATCCATCTGTGAATAGTAACACCAGACAGCCTTCATTGTCCATACGCGTAAGCGTTACAGTGTAATAAATCAAGTGCATGTCTAAATAAGCCATTTAGCAATAAATAAATACGCGGGACATGGTTGATGACACAAAAGATTATTGCATTACATTGCTTTAGAGGTGTTAAATGAGAATGAAAAACGGCTTTGGCTTTTTAGCATAGGCCTATATCTTCACTTCAAGCACTTCAAAGGAACCACAGTTCCAATAAAGTTCTTGCCAAATTCCTTCATCTATACCTTTAAGATTTGTATCAATTTGTATCAGTCATTGGTGTTATGGGGAAGAAATCACGAAAAACTAAGTCGTAATCGAAATATACTCCTCATTAAGTTGTTACTAAAACTGATATTACATTTGCTGTAGGATTCATAATTTGCAGCTAAAGCCAGGTTAATATTTGGTTTCGTTTGTAAAATGTATGGTGTACTTATGTACATGTCTTGTAACGATCTTATTGAAAACAAACTAAATCCATTAAAATGGCCAACATCAGTTGGACATAACTTAATTTTGTATATATATAGGCATGTGGCTTGTTAATCGCGCTATTGAATTTTGAGTAGAAAGATTCATTTTTATCTCCTTGAAATATATTAATACAACATTGCACAAACATAAAGTTCACCGTACATTTGAATAAAGCACCAACATTCAAATGACTTATAGCCGAAAACAGAAATCCTACGAACATGTAATAGCCGTGTTGTGACCATTTTGTTGGGGTATCAACTTGACTTTTTGTTCTGTGTTTTCATGTTTATGGTTGTGCCATTTGTTTCTCTTACTTGCTGATAATCGATCTGTCCTCCTCATTTGATATTTTAGAGAACACTTTCTCGAATTCTGTGGCTTCTATATTATTCGGAAAAGCCCTGTATCCGTACTTGTGAGAGAGAAAAGTCTAAGATAGAAGAAAAGGTATTTAAACATTACAAACATCGTTAAGGACTAGGCTGCGAACCAGTTTATCCTTATCTATCATCACCAATTTTTTCGCGATTGAAACTGTGATAGATAGCTTCAAGTCACAGTATTGTTAAACGGAAACTATTTTGGACCGCAGCATTGACTGTCAATAATTGGTGGAACACACCGCCGTCATATGAGTGAAATATCCTTAAGCACGATGTAAAGCACCAATCAATCAACCTATATATGGTACATGTATTACACATTTTTCACAAAGACTTTTCAAAACGTTTTATCGTAATATTTATATTGACTGTACCACAAAATTGGGCCCTGTAGACAGACGTTGGCAGAGTTTTATCTCCCGGAGACAGAGTTCAGACGTCATGTGGTTGTCTGTAGCTTCATCTCGCACCCCCCATCTCATATCCACTATTTGGAACTCATAGCCGGACTCCTGACAGAATGACTTCAGTTTAGGATACACTCTGGCCATGAGTGCATTCCGCTCAGTAGATGAATCTACAAATTAACAACAATGATTTCATAGTTAACTTACATTCACCGTGAAGACAATGATTGGTTGACACAGTTATGTCAAAGGAAATTGATTGGTAGGCTTACTGTTATGTTGAAGAAAAAAATAGGAAGATGATTGGCTTACTAAAATTCATGTTAAGGAGAATGATTGGCCGATTAGCATTCATTTTTAGGAGAATCGCTAGAGACTTACGAACGTCACTTCCGTATATTAAATTAAATAATTAACGGTTATGCTTAATCAATTGCAAGTGAGTTACAGTTGTTTGTCTTTGAAAATATTCATTAAAAGTAATAAGTTTAGGTCTAAAATCGTTGGTCTTTCCCTTTAAGCTAAGACTTTCTCTTACTGCTATATGATTCGTCACATAAAATGTTGACATGATATTGAGAAGAGCCTGGTTATGTTGATTCTATAGAGAATGACAACTTTTTAGGAAACATTTCATACTTGATGGAAACAGTAATCCCAATTCTGGAAACGTTAAAGTTTAAAAAGTTTGGCACATTCTTTTTCTCATATAATTATATGTTCTGATGTGTAAGTATAAAGTATGTGCATATGATTTAAAGTGCGCGCGAAGCTTAAGTAAAAGAGTTGAAATAATACAATTTATAATGAAAACATGCATATTTAATTTCATTAGGTTAGGGTGTTACCTGTAAATGTACTGCTGGTGAAGATCCGGACTACTTTGGCGTTTGAGGGACACTCTAGGTCCATGGTGCCTCTGATAATCTCTCTCCTCACCCGACCCTTTTTAGTCTGCGCTCTTTCACTTCCAACCGATTCCACAGACACTTTGCTGCCTTTCCTGGCACCCGGTTTGGAATCCGTCCCTCCATTGGAACCCTGAGCACCATTTTTGGCTGCTGACGACTTTGGGGGGACTGACCCCGGAGCCCGTTTCTGCTCTTTTGGAGCAGAGCTGAAATTATTGAATTGACGTTGTTGTAGATTCCAGACGAGATGTTACTTCCGTTTGTCTCAGTGTCTCTGGCTGATGTATAACATTATTACTCTGTGTGAGTTAGTGCCTAAACTAACTTTGTCTATTTAAAGTTCGTCTCTTTATAGTTGGTATTTTTTTACTGGATTGGCGATACTTAAAGATACTCTAACGGTCAACAGCTGATATTGTGTTTTAGTTCGAAAAGTTCAGATCTATCTTTCAGAATACTTAATTTCAAAGATAAAATTTAATTACATGATTTCAAACTGTGTTGATTTGGCAGTAAATAATTTAACACAGACAGCTACATCAAGAGGATAAAATATTACTTTCACAAACAGCACTTATATAAACAGTGTATGTTAGTGTGCGCTGACACTGTTTGAACCTCTATTCATAATCCAATAAGGAAGTATACTATATTGTACAGCCAAGGCAGCCCTTCTTGCAAAATCTACACATTTACTTATTCCACATGGGATTTATTGGAGGCGGCCTATCTACAGTATGTATTAAATTATCGAATGCAATCAGTTAATCATTCAAATCAGGAATAAAATGTTTGAAACAAAAATAGATAAACAAGCAATGAAATAGATCGCACAATAATTTGAACCGTTTCCTTGGCTCTCATTTTCCCTATTACCATACTTATAGAAACGCCTACTCGTCTATGGCAAGCCGTTTTATCACTTCTACCTTTATTCTACATATGTCAAAATTAGTTTCGCTTTTATTTTACTTACGTATACAATTCTTTTCCACATATGTGAAATTCTTTTTTACTTATGTTGAAAAGATTTTCACTTATGTGGAAAAGAATTTCAGATATGTAAAATAAAAGTTTATTTTACATATGTAGAATTATTTTCAACATATGTGAAATTCTTTTCCACATATGTGAAATTCTTTTCCACATATTTGAAATTCTTTTCCACATATGTGAAATTCTTTTTCAGATATGTAAAATAAGGTCATTTATTTAACATATGTTGAAAAGAATTTCACATATGTGGAAAATAATTCAACATAAGTAGAATAAAGGTTGAAGAGATAAAACGGCTTGCCATACTCGTCGGCTATTCACACAGTCCAACACTTAGATCTAAAACGGTACGTGTTTATATATTTGTGGCGCTTGCTATATATATTCGTTCTAAGTAGAAATTTCACACATAATTTAAAAAGTTGTTTGCTTTAGTACAATATTAGTAAAACAAACAACTAGGATGCATACACATTTTTGGGGTGAATAAATTGTATTGTGAGTTAAGGTAAAACTAGTTTGCTTTATTTTAGTCACGTAAAGAAAGTAGTCCCTTAAATGAATATATGCTACCACTTAAATTATATTTATTTTGAAAAAAAAACAAATTAACACATGATTGGTATTTTGAACACAAAAAATTATACATAATTAATATGCATTTTGTTATACATAATTGTTCAGAAGCAAAACGGCAAATGTTAAAAATAATCTGATGTGGCCAAAGAAATTGTGTTAAAAATATTAGATAAGTATTAAGTGTAGCAAAGTTAACGAACACAGGTCAATTAACTTTATTACCACTCTATCATGGATAACTGTATGGGTTTGTTTGTTCGTTAATCGTTTGATAGGATTTTTACGTCTTTCTCAAAGGTATTTCACTTATGAGTCAACCGAGTGTCCACTTCACAAGCCGTTCCTTGCCTAATTACGGTTGGAAACCGGGTGTATAAAGCTAGTAAAAACCACCCTCGCTATTACTGGAGCCACATCCTGTGGACGGTACATGGAAGAAGGAGTAGTGAGCGCGCATGCTTACCACTAAGCCACGGCCGTGGGCCCATACGTGTGGGTATGCTTAAGTCTTTATTTTGAGGAACTACATGTAATTTCAACTGACTGTCTGTTTGTTTATTGATATATTTGTCCGATGTTCGATCACCAGGATTACATGAATTAAAGTTCTAATTTTAGCATTATTGTGGGAGGAAACCCGTGTACAACTCAGAAAGCCCATGCCATTCGGAAGGGGGGGAGGGGGGGGGGGGGGCAAATACGCTTTGTTGGCGTTTTTCGATTACACA
>JAVFBX010101877.1:0-16199 GCA_034783855.1 Mopalia kennerleyi | reverse complement strand
TCATGATGTCTTTGACAACGCATTTACCTCAAATAATAATAATAATATCTCTTGTATTAAGTTTCAAGAAAATATTTTAAAAATTTATGAGTGTAAAGTTTATTTTATGACTGAGTATATCTGAAATTCCAAATTAACAAGACATAATCTAGCAACAATACATAGGCGGCACCAATCAATTCCAACGTCTATTAAGTTACTGTTATTTTGATTATTAAAAAAGTTTTAAAAAAAACGTACTTGAAGAGGCATACAAACTTAACTATACTAACTATAAGGATTGCTGTTAAACTTCAGTATACGCAATGATATGTTTCCAGGAATACCTTTAGCTATTCTATACTCTGAATTCGACTGCAGTGACGGTACTCACGAATATAAACTTCTGAAAGCATTTTATAATCTGAAATCTTGTTTGCCTTAAAATTAAAATTCTTAAAATAAATTCGTATCTAAAATGTTTTATATATACTAGTAAAACAACGATTGATGTATAGTTAGTATAACTATTTTTTTACAGCCTTATTTTTTTACATAAATCATGTCATATAGCAAATTTGAAACCGAATCAGGTAGGCCTATGTTATTTAGATCACGTGATACAAAATTAAGTTGGCAGAACATCTCTATATAAGTTTCATTTTCATACAGAGTTAATTGGCAAAATTCTCCATAAAAAAAAAATCATAGAATACTAGTTCATAAGAATAAACGGCAAGCTTTTAGGAGTTAGTGTTCGAATTATTTTCTTTTAAAACGTACATGGGTTTCTTGAATTGTACATTCCCAATTATGCACATTTTAGTTTTCCCTTTGGGAAGATAGGATATAAATTATTCAACGACGGGGATAAGAAATAACGGATAAACTTAGTTATGGTGTCTTAAGCATCGATCGATGTCTTGTTCTTTCTGAGTAGCGGTGCCGAAAATGGTCCTTTTTTTTAAATTGCACGATGTGCTTTGATCATAGACAGTGTTAGTCATTTTTAAGATCTTGGATCAAGATAGGCCCCATTTATCTCCAGGTTTTAAAACTGGTTTATTTGTTTTATCTACAATACAATGGAAAAGCCGCAATAAACAATTTAGTTAAGTCTAGGTGATTCCCTTCGATGCTGTACAAGGAAGTATAAATTAGTAATGTATTGACCAAAGCATTGATGGCGAAATGAATTTCAATCTGGGCTTACGTGCTACAATGTATATGGATATTATGCAGGGGTGTGTAGGTCACATCTGGCATGGTTAACTACAGTCCTTATTATAGTGTATCGCTTCCACATAGTAAAGTCGTGGAAAGGAATTATGTTCGAATAAGGCCAAACAAGGACATGGCTGTTAATAAGTATAGTTAAGTAGAAAATATTTCTTTACTAGTGTATTGTGAGACACTGGGATGATACTTCAATCTCTGTACATAGTTTTTAATTTGCGACACTCATTTACGTTCAAGCAAATGTTTCACTCGCTAAATTAACAGCGCTTATTTAGGTTTACAGAACGAAAATGAGATTTTGGACATTTTCAGAGAGAACCGCGTGAATCATAGCCAGGAAAACTTGACCACTTTCGTTAATTTACGTATTAAGGATAAGCATGTACTCTAAGGCGTCACTTAACGGTTAGGTTAATGATTTGGATGGGTTTTAAGTAATGGCAATGAAATAATTCGATGTAAGGATTGGCATTCGGAACCGTTTTAGAACTGACCCGTATCCAGAACAGAACAGACCTTCGACAGTCGCGTCATAATATGGCATTATTGACGTTTGAATCTCAACACGCCTGTTTGTTGTCTTACATTGATTAGCGCTCTTGTTGTTAAGATATGTGTTTAATAATTCATCAATATGGGACTCAGAAGAGACATAAACTAATTACATTTGACCTAAATGTGCCACGGTGTGAAAACAAGTTTTATTGATCTAGTGATTCTCGGGAATCGGGATCTAAGTGATACAATTGTTAACATTACGGCTATTTTATGTATGGAATAGCTTAATAATTAATTAGTATATTAAGGCTTCATCTAAGTTTTTGTTTCTTCCAAGATCAAACGTACATCAATTAAAATGTCAACAGGCTTCATGCCAGCTGAATTAGCCGGTGTTCTGTAGTGAGATTTTAAATTGGTGACACGCTAAATGACATGAATCGTGACTCCGCTTCTAGAAAGTTACGTACTCAGCAACAAATTCCAATGTCCAAGATATGACCCGATAAGCTAAATAACATGAACGGTGTCTCCGCTTCCAGACAGTTCTGTACTGAGCAAAAAAAATTCAATGGCCCCGATAAGCTAAACGGCGCTTCCAGACATTTACATATTTAACGTAGTTGTGTTCATGTCGTTTGGATAAGCGCTGTTCAACTGATTTTAACATCGAAGGTCCCAAGCCTAAAAATGTAGCAGGAACAATCCCACGACATCTTTTCGCTGTTAACTGGAATATGCTACCCGGCGATGTAGCACTTTATATAATATATGGCATATCAATGATGAGTTTGATATTTGCCGTGATGTATTTCCAAGAATGCGATTGAAATGCGCTGTGTGGACTGGTGTCAGAGCGACCGCAATTTATAGTCCTACAAACCTTGCAGACCGGACATTCAATGAATTCCTTGACTCGGAATAAGGACATAAAATGTGATTCTCCTCAAATTGGGAATATTCGCTAAAACCAATCATTGTATCGTGGATAACCATTGTACATTTGATAGACTTGGACGGTGTATTTTGGTGTGGTGCCAGGGATGTTTCACAGCAATCGAGTTCACCATGATGAAGATAATGATGTGTGAATAGAGCTTTTCAGCACACTGTTATATAGCATAGACTGGTTGTCCTGAAAGGTTTTTGGTATTCCACGGCACCACAGCGTAATTCCGTAAATAAATTTGTTCGATGTAGCAAACTTTTGTCTTTGAGAGGTTATAGAAGTTAATTGACTAACAACAGGCTGTAGGACATCAAATTCGCATATTTTGTGTCTCAATATTGTAATATATATCCTAACAAAGTTCTACATATATAAGTGTCTAAATCTGTCCAGACAAAGTTCTCTATTACATTGTATATCGACTTGATTGATTGATTAATGGGTGTTTTACGCCGTGCTTAAGGGTATTTCACATAAGGGCCAGACGGTGGTGTATTCCAACAATAATTGACACCAGCAAAACAAAGATGTGAAGCGTTTCCATAATGATGGAAAGTAAGTTTTTCTCCGGTGCTAAGTAAAGACACTATTGTTAGTCTTCAAACAAACTGCCATTAGCCAGAGACAGAGAGTTGTCTCTAAAACAGGATATCAAGATCAAATTAGAATGCATCAAGTCTTTTGTATAATATGCACATGTGTACGCAGTTATTGATTTCAGTTCTCACGACAATATAAAATCCCCGCTTTAGGAAAAGCAAGTTGGAATTAATACAGTTGTACACAAATTGTACACAGCAATACTTACGGTGTGCAATTCATCCATCACAGGTTCAAGAACGGTTATCAACCTTAAGTATGTTCAGAAATTTACGGATGAATGAGGAGTTCGTTGACTGCTTTTTCGAAGCTTCATCTACAGTTTCCATCAACCACCAGCAACGCTAAGTCCCGATCAACAGTAGCAAATCACACAGCCGTAATGCCAAGTCTCCATCAACAATTACCAACAAGGACAAGTTCCCACGAACAGTATCAAATCAAACACCAGCAATGCCAAGCCCTCGTCGACAGTAACCAATCAAACACAAGCAATATCAAGTCTCCACCAACAGCAACAAATTATACACTAGCAATGACAAGTCCCCATCAACGGCGACCAATTATACACTAGCAATGACAAGTCCCCATCAACAGCAACAAATTATACACCAGCAATGACAATTCCCCATCAACAGCAACAAATTATACACTAGCAATAACAAGTTCCCATCAACATCAACCATTTATACACTAGCAATGCCAAGTCCCCATCAACACCAACCAATTATACACTAGCAATGACAATTCCCCATCAACAGCAACAAATTATACACTAGCAATGACAATTCCCCATCAACAGCAGCCAATTATCCACTAGCAATGACAAGTCCCCATCAACAGCCACCTATTATACACTAGCATTGACAAGTCCCCATCAACACCAACCAATTATACACTAGCAATGACAAGTCCCCATCAACAGCCACCAATTATACACTAGCAATGACAACTCCCTATCAACAGCCACCAATTATACACTAGCAACGACAAGTCCCCATCAACAGCCACCAATTATACACTAGCAATGACAACTCCCCATTAACATCAACAAATTATACACTAGCAATGACAACTCCCCATTAAACAGCAACCAATTATAATCTAGCAATGACAATTCCCATCAAACAGCAACCAATTATACACTAGCAATGCTAAGTCCCCGTCAACAGCAACCAATTATACACTAGCAATGACAAGTCCCCATCAACAGCAACCAATTATACACTAGCAATGACAAGTCTCTATCAACAGCACCCAATTATACACTAGCAATGACAAGTCCTCATCACCACCAACCATTTATAAAATAGCAATGACAAGTCCCCATCAACGGCCACCAATTATACACTAGCAATGACAAGTCCCCATCAACAGCAACCAATTATACACTAGCAATGACAACTCCCCATCAATAGCAACCAATTATACACTAGCAATGACAAGTCCCCATCAACAGCCACCAATTATACACTAGCAATGACAACTTCCCATCAACAGCCACCAATTATACACTAGCAATGACAACTCCCCATCAACAGCCACTAATTATACACTAGCAATGACAACTCCCCATTAACAGCAACCAATTATACACTAGCAATGACAACTCCCCATCAACAGCCACTATTTATACACTAGCAATGACAACTCCCCATTAAACACCAACCAATTATACTCTAGCAATGACAATTCCCATCAAACAACAACCAATTATACACTAGCAATGCTAAGTCCCCATCAACAGCAACAAATTATAAACTAGTAATGACAAGTCCCCATCAACAACAACCAATTATAGACTAGCAATGACAAGTCCCCATCAACATCAACCAATTATAAACCAACAATGACAATTCCCCATCAACAGCAACCAATTATACATTAGTAATGACAAGTCCCCATCAACAGCAACCAATTATACACTAGCAATGACAAGTCCTCAACAACAGGAAACAAGCAAATAAATACATTTTGAAGAATGTTCTTGATATCGAAACTTTTAGTAAGTGTATATAAAGTTACATACTGATATATACACTTTAGTTGGCTTGTGAATGAAAAGAGACTGAATTTTCTGTTCATGTTATACCAAGCTTAAACGGGAATGAATGCTTTGCAAGATGGCCAGACCATTGCATAGATGAGACTGTAAATTCATTAGGCACGTCTGCTGTTACTGCATTAACTCCAAAACTTGTGCCATCTCCCTTATGGCAGCAGAGTATAGCACTAGAAATACTGCACTGAATTTGTCAATGTCCGTATTTAATATTGAAATAGACTGTCGCCATGGAAGTGAAATATGCCAATTAATGAATCAAGTATATTTTATTGTATTGCTATCCAATAGTCAAACATATGGTTATGCAAAAAGTATTAATGTACAAATTTGAACATCTATAGAAATTTAAGGTGGAAACTTCAAAAGAAATAAGCTTACATATTATATTTATTTTTAGTTAACATTCCTACATTTAAACAAACACTTGTTTCGAAATTTTTACATCATCCGTAACAGGAAATGGCGGCCAATCAGACTATACACACTCGGGATTATGAACATATGATTAATCGGTGAATCAATAGTTTATGTATAGATAAAAGAACAAGTTTCGTGATTACAGCCACAAACTGCATTGGCCTTTTTATTCCTGAGATCCTCTTGGATGTTCTGGTTTGGGAGAAAGTGGAATGTTTCTAATTCGCCCAATGGTATACTTTAACACAAATAACTCAAAGAAAATAAAAAATATAGATCTGCAGGGTTTACGGTAGCTTCTGTAGAATTGTATTACAAACTAAACTGAGGAAGTGTTGAATGCGATATAATAACTTATTGAGGTTCGATCATCCGCGAAACTTTGAGAGTAAATACAAATTTAAGCCCAAGATTTTGTCGGTTTGATTACTTAAATGTATATATCTGTAAGAATAGTCCATATTGACACTACACATGCTAAACATGGGATATTTGTCGAGAATTTAACGATTTAAAGTATTTCCGATAATGAACCGTCTCAAATGCCGGTTATATGTGGATACCGGTTCCATTAACACACTGACACTTTTTAACAAATTTAAATTGTTTAAATAAGCAAAACAAGAAAAAGTATTGTTCTGTTTTAATTTGACCGCGAAATACCTAACACTCGATGATTGTACAAATACATACAGTATCTAATATCGGGTATTGGAAAATATGAGACTCACTAAACATATTTTCCAGGCTCTACATGTAAGAAAATATATCTATTTCTTAAGGATATATGGCTTATAAATTGTACTTGATAGTATCGTACACCAAAAATCCAGGGCAGATATGAAATCTATATTTGGGATGCAATGTTGGTGATGTACTTGTATTGAATCTTATGATCGCCCTGTCGTGACACTGTTTGTTGCCAGTGATCTCAACGGTGGTTAACCTTGCACCTTGCTGGCTCGCCGGCAAATGAGAGAAATAACTTTAAGCACGGCATAAACCCTCAATTAAATCAACAAAAAATCAAAAGACAATAAAATAAAACAAAACAAATTGGCCTGAAACGTTCTGTATCTAACAGCGCCCTCTGCAGGAGAGTCCTGTCGAATTGATCATTTCTGGTCTCTTGAACGCTTATTCAATATGACAAGAACACAGTACATTCGTTTCTGTTTTACATCCAATAAATAATAAAGGACAATTTAAAGAGCCATCTGACATGATCATATTAATGGTCTGCCACGTTTATTCCAATCTGCCATATCTCACGAATTATGTTCATATTTAGAGTAAACAAGCATGCCAATCGCTAAATAGACTCCGCTATACCAGTCACTGTTAACTGCTACAAACAAAGTTCTCGGACAATGAACGACTGCACCTATTTTTGTAATCTTTTTAAATTGGGTTCTAACTTCCTAGTTAAATGAATTTCACCTTTATGACTACGGATTGTCCGCTTCTTATTCAATCCAGCTTAATATGGTGGCAAATCTCGGATAATCTTACAGAAACCACCCCAGCTCAATTGACAAGCTCATATACCCGAGGCGGAGTGGGGGACTCGATCCTGTAAGCGGTATATCTAACGAGGATCAGTAATGATCAAAGACAGTCGACTACCCCAACAATTTCAAACCTACTGCATGAGAGGAAATCACCATTTTGTGTACATATGTACACATTGTCTGTGTCTTTCTCGGTCAGATCTATTAAATAGTATCTGACATCGCTATAAATATCACACTACATGTTATAGCTACAAAAAGCCCATGAACTAAATGTCACTTTGCCACATATACATGCGCAGTCGGTATTTCCAAGTCACCGGTTAATCCCTTGCAAGCGGCTACGGTACTGTATTGAACTGACTGTCAAAACACCAATATGTGAAATGATGTAGTAACATTTTATAATTAAAGTTAGGAGTTCAATTCAAATAATTATAAAAACATAATATCTGGTCTGTTGTGGTATAAACTGACGTTCATTTTAAGAGAAATCATAAATGAAAATAAAATTTGCATGATTAACTACAGTGACATAAACCTAATCACCTGTAGCCAAAGTCACGATATATTTGTAAAGATAAAGTATATATAGCTACAAAGATCAATATGTCATTGTAACAATTTTGAAATACAAACAGTTTTAATGTTGGATGGTTAGAACGTTCCTATAACACATACATCATGTCATTAGTATATTACAAACATTACTGGTAAATATGCACAATGAATATGGCTAATTCCTCCGCCTTTGCCCTACGTCCCGCCTATCTCAACCCATGGTGAAAGTTGGAAACTGATCCTCCGGCGACCGCCACTATCACCGGCCTCTCAAAACATATATCTGAATTTTCTCGAATTTTTTTTAGATACACTGAATACAATACCTAGTATTTTACCTACTTGCCAATATTTCATATTTCTCTTCTGACGGTTTTCAACTTTTTTATTGCAAATGGAGGTAACTTAAACCTGTCAACTCGGGCGAGAAACTCAACTAAAACTTTATTTAAATGTAAGGAAAGAAAGAAAGAGTTAGATTATTGTGATTTTTGCATCCCCAAGAAATCAGAAAAAAATCAGATACTAGTATGTGTTTTGAAAGGCCGGCGATAGCGGCGGTCGCCGACGGATCAGTTTCAAACTTTCGCCACGGGTTGAGATAGGCGGGACGTAGGGCTAAGACGGAGGAATTAGCCCTATTCAATGTGCTACTACTAACATGCGTTTGACTTATTTTTCACCTCGATAGTAATTCTTTAAAAATAATCCTTCAACACTTTTATCATTTAAATGATCAAAGTGGGTGATAATTTAGAACGACTCAACATTATATCTGTAAATATACATAAAAGCAGGGCGATTGAACAAGGGAGACCTCCAGGGACCGTCTTGACTTCAGAGACAACTGGTGCAGGAATATGCTATTATATATCCTTCTGACATTTTATAACAGGACCAAAAGGACAACATGAAACCATAAGTTAATAATGAAAATCCTTTTTTTTTCTGAATCATGTTTGAAATACGGTTTATATACACAATAATTACTTGGCCGCCACACAATCGCTAACAACAGAGTGCTAGAGATATCGTCACTGACACGCAGTAAGGACGGCTTTGATTTATCGTGGGTCACTCCCCTCCCCACAATGAATAAGAGCATTTGAAAATTAACTATATGAACAAATGTAATTAAATATTTGGCAAGAATACACATTACATTAAATTTTTTATATGATTCAGTTACAGCCACATTCGGTTGTTTTCTTCTCCCTACCTACCGTCTACCGCCTATAGATATAATGGTTTTATTTCTGACTGCTAACCAATCATTATTTCTGAAATGACTGGTAGATAAATAGATATGGACGACCAAAGAAACTACGGCCCAATACTGTAAGTCATAATCACAGCTTAGTTTTAGAAATAGCCAGACTTACTCATCTGATTTTGCAACAACTCTCGATGTCATAGTGTACTTAAAAATACCGTTTCATCTGTATCTTCATTAAATAAATCAAACTTCATGAGTTGTCTTGATATGGAAGTAATCACAGCATAGTCCTTTGGGACAAGGTGCTGTGAAAATGCAGATAAGAGATTTTCTTTTCTATCTTTCGCTTCTTCAACAATAAGAATTGATTCTCCCGGCTCTCTTAGCCAAAGCTTCTGCGAAAGGAGATTACTTCATAATGAATTGATCTCACAAGGTGATTTATCAACACTTGAGCCCCTTATTGGCGCCAAAACAGCAAAAACAACTGGATTATGTGTGATTGAAACATACTTAACATCAATCCTACTGACTTAAACTTTGCAGCTGGATAAGTCATTTCAACGTCTGTGGCGATTACGGTTTGGCGATTTATTTTTTTTTTTTTGCGGGGCGGGGTGGGGGCGATTAAACGTGTTTTTTCCGAAAGAAAAGAAAACATGCATTGGTTATTTTTGAATTGTATACTTATAGCATGTAGTCGGTATAGCCCGTTTATCCAAAGCCGGATTCGGATGGACCCTATCAATAATTTGCTCGTATCAACGACACATTTCGTTTTTTTTTTACTGTAGTACTGTTTCACAAAAAACAATGAGCTGAGAGCAGAATTATCGCACAGTACACATTAAATGAGTTCAAATTTACTAAACAAAATGAAATAGTAGTCACTCAATCCCAAAGTTATCGGAGGAGAAACAACAAACTCGATTACGCACTTTTCTCATCCTAACACTCAGTCGACTCAAACTTTCCTTTATGAAAAGTAGTCCAGTGACAATGGCGTCATTTGTATTACTACTCATATGCTCAATTCAGCTATTATCTCAGCGTGTACGTCCAGACAATACAACATAATCACTGTCTCACTGAGAGAGGATGATTCGATCTCGTTTACAATTTACATTGTGGTCGAATTCTTTAACCACGTAATTATCGAGAACCATGAGCAATGTCGTGCTGTCTATATATATATATATATATATATAAATATATGGAGAAACAATACATTTCCAAAGAGCAAATACATTCGTATTTTATGGTTGACCCACTCGAAACTGCGAAATACTTTGCTCTTTGGAAAGTTATTGTTCCTCCATTACTATGAAAAGACGGGGTTACCAAGGTTGAAACAAACTGCCCTTTAATATCCCCTAGGATAAATCAACAAGACATATCTGCGTGGCTATATTTCTTGGGTACACGCCATCTTATATGTTGAATTCTCTTGAGTGAGTCTATCGTGACCGATCTCTTTTCTCGAAATGTTTTGTCATCTTCAGCAATGGTCCTCTAAGAGATTAGCTTATTCAGACAATTGATACTCTCGTACATTTCTGTGCCAAGGAGCGAACTAGATGAGGATGCTCCATATTTGGTGTTTGGGAGCTTACAACCTATGAGAGGTCACTATACAGAATTACCACAGGCCATACATAGACTGTAGTGAGTCATAGTACCAGACAGTCAGATGATTGTATCATTCGTCTACGCTGCAGACGTCCTTCGTCAAAATGATACCCATAAACAGTCTATCTGTCTGAAGTTCACATATTACACTTGATCTATAGTAATAACATAAGTAAGTCAATTCCTTAGTGAGCCGCTTATGCTGGAAAACGATACAACAAAGACCCATCCATGTGACCAGCCTTAAAGATTCTGAAATACATTCAAGAAAATTTATAGTCGTCATAAATTGCCTTGTTCTAGATGAAGATAAATCCAACGTTCCTCTGTATGATGTGTTGAAGAACGTGTGCCCTTTGAAAATATGCGAAAGGTTATGATCAAGAAATTGTTCATTGACAAGCCGCAAATGTATAATATTAAGTCGGTGAATGAGGATTTTGTTTTATATAATCAGTTAATTCGTTATTATACTACTACCCATCCATTCTCGTGTTAGCAGTTAAAGTTTAATGTTTATTTTGTTCATCCAGTTTTATAGGTTTTCTGTATAAAATAAAATTTTGAAAATATATCTTCTTTCAACGTTGGTCAAACAAGCACGTTACAAAACTACTATTTGACCTTTCTCTTTAATCTAACTGGATATATAGTTTGTTTACGCAATTTTAAAATATGGAGTAAAACGTTATGCTGGATAAATAGTATACTCTTTATTTTGACTTCAATTTTGTTTTATTAGACATTAATGTTATAACTCTGCTATTTGAGCACAGAAATATTTGTTATTTTAAAATAAAACTTATCTTATTAGTGATAATGCGTTTGGCATCTGTGGGTAATAGAAATTCCTTATAGAACAGCTGATGTAATATTTTTCAGCTTTTTTATTTTTTATTTTTTTTTTTATTATTATTTTTTTTGTGGGGGGGAGGGGGGGTCGCATAAAAACACCAGAATACTCTTTCTCCTATGTAGTAAGACTAGATAATTGCCAGGATTCTCAAATGGACATTCCTGATTCTTCGTGAGCTCATAATGTATGTATGTTTGAGTATAGTGTAACGTCTAACAAAATGGTATTTCACTTATATCCAGAAGAAATCCACTACTGTGTCCTCCTTATTTAAATACGGTCGTAAACCAAGAAGGACCAAAACATCTGTTATTGCCAAAGTCACCTGCGAATTCATAATCTGTAAAAAAAAAAAATAATAAATTCAGCCAATTTCTCACCCTGAAGTAATGGGTCTATTCTGAGCGCAATAAGAACAGATTATCTGGCACGAGGATAACTCAAGGTAGTTTTACAAGTGGTCTTTATTTTGATAGATAGCCAATTGGGAATCTCTTTATAAATAAACAGCAAAGCCATTTACTCTGTATTAGACGCTCAGTACTGCTAACTATCCACGTTTTGAGGGACGTGAGCCGAGTTCTATGGGAAACACCTGTCATCAGTAAAAGTTTCTTTCTTTTCTTTTTGCTTTTAACTGCACGAATTGGAAAAACTCTTTTCTCGTCCCAAGACATTTCTCCAAGAATATACATCTTCTGCAGGTGTGAGGCACCTCGTTCTCAATAAAATGGATGCCCATGTTATCTGGGTTGTGTTAAACTTATTCCCAATGTTTCGAAAACCGGTCACTCCCAAAGACGGAGATATTGTTTGGGCATGTATATGAGTTTAAACATTTATACGGGAAGTAAGTATCGATTGATCCTGAGAAGATGTTTTTTGACTTGCTTATAATTCCTTTGTTGGTTATAAAGCCGTAGGAGACCCTGGGTTACCGTTAATCACTCATTTGCTAGTCTATCTATGTTTCTGCAACGGTTCGGTTGTCTGCACTTTAAATATAATGTATTTAACTGATGTACGACTTTATAATACACAAATCTGACATGTTGGGTTATTATTTGTTATTGTTTCAAAGTAATGGCCATTTACATCGGTTTGCCGAACTTTCTTCTCCAGTGCGGCTTTCTAATGACAACTTTTGTCCCGTTCTGTAAATATTGGCAATGTTACATCCATTTTCAGCTTTGTAAAGGGGAAAATGACACATGTAAGTATTTTGTATTCAATAGAATAGTATGGGAGTAGCAGATGATTAAACTATGTGTACATTTGAAGAAGAAAAAAATAAAGGAATATGTCCTTTACAGAAAATGTATTAGCCCTACTACAGCGAGAATCAGCCTAAATACTTCAATACTTTGTCTGCAAACACGTGCAACAGTTTATCTCCGGCAAATTATGTGATTTGATTTTTTCAATTTCATTATAGGTGTGACTGGTATAAGCCATACCCACACCTATCTGCCACTTGATGCGTTCCTTATAGCACATTAGAAAGGAGTTATGTGTTAGTTAATGGCCCATAGCCAGTCAAGAATATCTCATGCTGTTACGTTACGTTACGACAGGGGAATTTCAGGAAAGCCTCGCATTCGTCTTCACGTATATCCCAAAGGCGTTATTTCGACAAAAAATATTCGTGATCTTCTTATTAGGGAGGCCGTCGGCCCAGTGGGTAGTTTTTCTGCTTACTAATTTACTCCGTTGTACCTTACACGGGTTTGTGCCCGCCTGTCAACAATAGGTATCAACAATAGGTATATGCGTGAGTTACACCTTGTTGCTTCGTCGATCGAGGGAATGGTTTTGATAAGGTTCGTCGCGGTTTCCCACCGTATTTAAACAATGAACGGCGTGAAATACATCATATGTTGTCATATTAGTGAAATATTATTAAGTACGACGTTAAACCCAAATCAAACAATACGAAGAAACCTTATTACAGAGATTATTTCCATAGGATCTCATTATCTACTATTAAAACTGTGGCAACACAAAATTAGGTGACTAGTTGTAAATAACATAATATAATAACCAAGCTAATTAATAAAAATTCAAACAAATTAGTTGTTTGGGTATTTCTCTGAAAGCCAATATATGAATTAAATGTGGAGCCGGCTGGGGTATAGATCATTGAAAATTGCTGTTCAATAAAGGGAATTTCTTGACGATGTCAATACAAATTGTACAATTATAATGAACATGTAGTACTTTAATAATTTCATGGAATAGATATAGATAACGATTGTATGTCTAGCTCACTCGAAAATATATTTCCTAAAAGTTAGGACATTAACACCAATGGAAGAATTTGCCCAAACGAACCTGTTAGCACTTTTTATAAATCTGGGAAAACTGTTTAAGCAAATATATTAGTATGAATACCCATAAAATGGAACTTGGTTTTAATCTTATTGCCCGTCAAGAATACCTTTGTATGTTTGGCAGTGAGTTATCATCCTATCGAGCAAATTGAGTGAATTACATTATTAGACTGAATTCATTTTAGCTACAGCCGTTGACGGGCTTTAACATGATCATGACAGGTATTTTGCCTTTAGAACAGTGTAGCCTACTGTTAACGTTGATTAGTTCAAGATTGTACTCTGCTTGTATGTTTACCACCGATGAGATACACTCACAATAACAAAGTATTGATCAACGTGAAAAAACATAAAGCAATTTATTTAGGGACTTTGGATGTGATATCATCTCGTTTGCTTTTATTGCTCAATTTTACCATGGTTTTTAGAATAATAAGCATCATACCACCATGAAGTAATTCCTTACATCACAATATCATTCCGTATCACATAATGAAAACGAAATTGTATAACGTATTAATTGGGTTATACCAAGGACTTATATTAAAATATAACTATCTTTGCATACAAATACTGTCATATAAATCAATAAAGCGCACAAATTGAAGGTATCGTTTGTAAGTATTTACAGTTAGTGTTTTGAGCAAGTTAACAAATCCAAAATAACTTGATTAGTTCCCCATTAACCTCCGTATCGCATAATGAAACAACTAGTGTCTTTTAAATATATGGTTATATCAAGGGCTTATATTCAAATGAAAGGTAATTTGTGTAAGTAGTTTATTACAACTACCCATTGAAAGATATTGACCAAGTTACATTGATAATAAGCACAGGCGTAATATTGTGCACTGATCTGGTGTAAAACATAGAACATTTATTTAGAGACACCAGAAGAGCCAAAAAACAGTCTTAATCTACGGGAAGACACGAATCCCTTTTCGTGGCTTTACAGATGCCTTGTCTAAATATTTAAAAAACAACACAAATGGTGCAAATCCAACTGGAAAAGTAGTATCATTTGTGTAGTTTGTGATTTTGTTGCTTTTATTATTTCAATTAGTTTTTTTCCGTCTCTACTTTATTAGGAGAATGATAAATAAATCCAAGGTTTAGAAAAAACTAATACGAATCACGCCCCACCCGCTATAAACACACCCACTCCACCCCCGCCACAAACACGCACATCACTCGTGCCACACGCACACCAAGACACACACCTTTTAGTAGAGTGCAGTTTTCCTTTTATTTTCAACTATTTTTTTGAACTGCGTATTTATTTGACCAAACATGACATAACCGTACGTTAATGTTACAAAGACATTAATATTTGTATTGTCGCTACGCTGTCAAATTTAGGATGGTATATTTCCCATCCTTACTATTTTAAATCGTATTACTCCAGTGATGTGTAATATATATAGGCTTCTGGCTATATAAGAGCGGTATGTTTTAAGCATATGCATATAGGTTCTGCTTGGCAATAAAGCCATACTAATTTCCACGTATGCAAAACATTTTTTCATCTGATGATTTGGTTAGTGTGTCGTCATATAAGTGAAATACACTTAAACGCAACGGTAAACTGCTCCAATCAGTGTAATGTCTATTGATTATAGAGCCAGTGTTCAATTTCAGTTAAGCACAATTTTTCACGTAAAAACTAAACAAATACGAATGGTCGGTTGCGAAAATAACAACTATACCATCCACGCAGTACACAGGGCATGTACAGCCTCGCTCTACTCCTCTTTACTGGACTCTGTGTGCCGTGTATGTAACTCTCGGTCGCAACCGGCAGTCCATCAATATAAGTACCACGAACATAACTAGACCAAACTTAATTAAGGAGTAAGCTGTTCAGTAACTCAATTGCGTAGGTGTATATATAGCCTGTATTGTATGGTAATTAGCTCGTATTCCTTCTTCAGATCCAGGCTAAAGCAATTATCTTTCCTGGCTTTAATTTTTAATATCTATACCAATAGGGAATGTGTATATCTAGCAATGTATGAAGTTAGACAAGTAGTGGGTATGAGACTTGAAGCGGTTTTATTAACGCGTTTTGGACATGTTATAACTAATTTTCACAAGACTGCTTCGAATTATTGGCTTTTAGGAAATGGTAGGAACGCGGTTCTAAATATACGACAACATAGCACACGATTTATACACAGCGTCTGGTTCTTATCAAGAACGCTGACCAGACAGCGATATGGATTCTATCAGAAGTCTATTAACTAGAAGTATGCAACTGCCCTATAGATAAGCCAACCGGCATTGGGGACCGAGCCCCCTGTTATAACGTATCATGTGACGTAGCACACAAGAAAATTCAGAAGAACGCAA
>JAVFBX010101768.1:0-16204 GCA_034783855.1 Mopalia kennerleyi | reverse complement strand
TGTCTCCGTCGTCATATAAGTGAAATACCCTTGAGTACGAAGTTAAACACCAATCAAACAAACAAACAATCAATATCCGATGGGTAGTTGTTTAGAAGCTTCATGTTAGCCAGTGATAAGGTTCAACATGTAGCAATTCGTATGTGGTTTCTTTTTAATGTGATCGTCCTGTCTTGTTTTAGTTAGTTGCCAGTGCTTTCTAGGGTGGTTTATGTCACCGATTAGGCTGGCAAACCGTGATATGAGTTAAATAATATTTAAAGAGGGAATCAAATTGTTGCTTCAAATTATTTTAAACTAAGTTGGGCAAATGTCTGGATGCCTTCTATATATTCAACTGATAGGAGCATGGGGTGTTTGAATATATATTTCATTTCGTCGATAGGTCACGCTGAGTTGGACCAAAACTTTGATCTCTTAGCCCGGCTGCTATATAGGTCACTAGATAAAACACTAAATATCAAGCTAAATGAACATTTGTTGGGTGTTTTTATTATCTTGCTATTCCTAAATATTATTTCTTTCCCAGTATTTCAAGGTCCTCTGGCTACAGTCAGTTTGTTTGAACAGTAGAAATACTGTCTTTTCTTTGCACTGAATGGATATTACCTGGATGAGCATTATCAACAAATTTGACATTACCTTAGTAACCTATCAGTTAATGTTGAAAGACTAGTCCTTTTTCATGTTGATTTATTTAACCGACTGTATAACTAAACAGCATAATGTATTAAGGAAAATAATAAATAAATAAACACAATTTCAAGGGAGATAATTTAAGTATCTTTAGTCTCCCACATTTAAAACATGCACGTTATCAGTTGGTAGTGTATGTGACCATACTGTTTGAGATTTTGGGAGATTTGTCAATGGTGTTGACACTTCCAAACTATCCCAAGTGTGATTTTGATTACATCAAAGTGTGTTATTTCTATTTTTGTCCCTCAGCAAGTTTTACCCCTCTTTTACTAATCATGGAAAACCCCAATCAAACAAACCTTTATTCTCCAAAAAGTCGAGGAAAACAAATGTAATACTTACAAATTTGAGTGAAAATTTTTTAACTGCCAACGGTGTAAATTGTTTATTTGCATGTAATTTTGTTTTTTAAATTTACTTATGATTAATCACATTACACATTATACAGACCTGCCTACCTGGTGTATTCTGAAGTATTTTGTACACAAAATTTATGTTGAATACACTTAAAGGCCATCAGAATACACATAAAAATTAATATTCTGTACTTTACTGTTACACAAAAATAGACAAAATAGTAAGAAAATACTTCTAAAGAACTAATTTTGTATACATAAATTTCTTCTAGGGTAGACAAGTCTGCACATGCTTTAGAAATATTTTACTCCACCTTGGTTACATGTACATGCATTTTCTTCATGGTTAATCATGTGTAAAATCCATTGGTTGCATTTATGACATGGAAAAGTGTTGTTAAACATAATTTACTAATAAACACCAGAACATTATAAAACTGTAATCAACTGGGTTTCTTTAGTGTCTTCAGTAAAAAGACGGTTTACATATTTGTAGTTTATGAATAAAATCTATCTGGTGCAGTGCATCAGTTAAATCTAAATCAATTGGAAACTTTTGAAAAAGCACAAGGATACTGGTAATTATCACCCTATTTTAGGTCCTTATACATTTTATCCAAGATTCTTTCAAGGTTATCAAAAAGGATTTTTAAATCCAGTGGCTTCGAGGGTGGCTTCCTTCACCCATTGGGCTGGCATGCTGTCATGTGAGTGAAATAACCTGAAGTACATGTACGACATTTAATCCCAATCAACTGTTATGTCTCCTGGAATTAGATTCAATTCCTGAATGGGTCATAATGATCCCCTGTTTGAAGGTGGAGAGTAATTCCCATATATAGATTTATTACTTGAAAACTAGGTTTATTTGTTTTATTTGTTTCATTTTGGTTTGAATTCAAACTCCAGGGTATTTCACTTATATGACGATGGTCTAAAAGATTTAGGATCATTAATTAATTTCCATGTACATAGTCCTATATGTCCTAGAGTCTAGCCTGTAGTGTAGCCTTAAATATGAATTAGAAAGAATTACGCCAAGTCTTCATTGCATTAGCTAAGTAAAAGCTGCCCACTCCATCACCAGTAATCGTCCAGGCTAGAAAGTTATTGATTTCTGACATTTCTTCTTAATCCATACAATCTAAAAATATTATGTCACTACCCTTTACCCATGCAGCAAGCAAATGCAATATTTCTAGGCAAATTAATGATAGCTTGAATATGCTCATGTCTTGTTCAAGTGAGTCATACAGGCGGTGTGTCTGTGGGTGCTTCTTGCTGCCCTGGTGTGCCCAAAGCTAAGGGGCAACACTAACATGATCTGTTGTGGCTTCCTTGTTCTGCGTCTTGTAATAATTCTGTGGTGTTATTGTTTGTTACCAGTCAGTGCTTTCCTTTACCCATTTGGCTGGAATACTGTTGTATGAGTGTAAAACCTCAAATACAGTGTAAAACACAAATCAAATGAACACATATCCTGTGTGTCCTGTGACAGTATAGACAGTATACATGTAGTTATAAATGACTTGCTGCCAACCATTGATAGGATTCTGAATAACTCTCAGCAGATGATACAGAAAGGTTAATATCTGTTTTTAGAAAAGTTATCAACCTAATAAATTTCCAAGGACATACACATGTATGTGTTAATTAAGCTGTCTTCTGAACAATATGATAAGTTAGCTACACAGTTAATTGAAGAAAAATAAAATCTGTTTCAAAATAACAACCTACTATTTTATATTGAGATCCTAATCCATACTACATGTACATGTAAGCTTATATCTTTATGGAGTGTGCTGTTGGTATTTTCACATCACCCCCCATGTGATGGCTAACATTAGACTCTATTGGCATATAAACTGTTACTGCATACATGTCTATTGGGATTAAATAAGCTATACAGCTATGAGTTATTAATCGTTCTCTATGTCGATTTTTGGCTCCGTGAATCAGTCAATAATTGTTTTAGACAGGGTATTTCCAGACATACAATCACTCAGGGAATTACCTTTCCACACCTCCCTGAGCTATAGACACGAATAACACATGTATACTTCTACAGGCTCAGGTAATGAGCAATCTGACCATGAATTTGTTAGAAATCATATCTCAAATTATTAATGAAGCAAACCACAGGCCAGCCAATACTATCCAGTATACAGACAGAAAAACATCAACTTGTTTTCAACACTCTCTTTTCACACACCTTGAACTGAAGACACAAGGGCTATTAATGGATATTTTTGACTGCACATACATTGAAGCATGGCTTTTAGAATTTAAAATAGTCGGTTGGTCTTTTATATTACTGACCAGATTATTGTATATACTGTGTATGTGACAGTTTGGTCATTAATTAGATTTCTGACATTCAGTATTCCAATACAATTTTGTAATGCCTAAATGGGCTAAACAAACAGACAGCTCCATAAGTGAGAGTGGTTTCTCTATAAAGTCATCAACCACCCCTCATCCCATCCCCGCTCCCTCTTGTTTGTATCAAATTTTCATCTCATTTCTGTGAGTTTAGATTCAAAGCCCTGATGTGTCCTTCTGACATCGGGGAGCATATTCTCAATGTAATCATGTTCTCTTTACTTTGCAAAAGAGGCCTTTCACTGCAAGAACACACTGTCAGCTAATAATAAATAAAGCTTTGGGTACTTCTTCAACACAGATAAATAAAATTACTTAGTATGGTACTTTTTAAAGTAAATATTCTAACAGCGTATCAGATAGAAGCGTACAAATCATTTACATGAACTAGAAACACTTTTCCTACTGTTGAAGGTGGGCTTCCTACTGCTCTGGTGCAATCAATGCTAAGGGACAATTTAAAGCCGAGCTGTTGTGGAGGTTTTGGGACAAAGTTGGTTATTGACTGACACAGGGTCAATTTAAAATAACCTTTCACACTTTCACTTTCACATTAAATGTAAGAAGACAACTGATAATTGTTAATATTTGCCTTTATGTCTGTTTGTATAGGTGATGATGGCACTGGCCAATCATCTACAGTTAGTAGAAGCTGAAAAACAAAAGTTACGAGCCCAGGTTAGGAGATTGTGCCAGGAAAATGCGTGGTTAAGAGATGAACTGGCTAATACACAACAAAAACTCCAGATGAGTGAACAGAAAGTGGCCACACTTGAAGAAGAGAAAAAACATTTAGAATTTATGAATGAAATGAAAAAATATGACGCCAGTGATTCCAACGTGGTAAGGGGTTTACACATTATATTCAATAAATAAAAATGTGCCATACCCAAATTATTAAGACTCATAGATAATTTGTTGTATAAAATTAGTATCTCACAATATTCTGGTTATGAAATAACAGATATAAGGTATGGTTATTTCTGACATGACGGCCCTGTTACTAGAGTTGAATTTGTCCTCCAAATAAATAATACCCTTGTGTATATATAATGTTTCAATCCAGTGTACACTTGTATTGTTGAAATGAGCTTTTTGAAGAACATGAAGAATAAACAAAATCAAAATGTGGCTGTGAAGAGGATAATGTGTTTGTATTTATTAGGAGCAGGGTGAGAAGGATAACGATCAGTCCACATCACAGACATTAGATTTAGGATTTCCAGATGATGATGATGATGCTAATACTCCAGAAGGTACAAGCATTTATTTGGAGTATTTAAATAACAAATTAGATTTAAATCTGCTTTTGTGAATTTTAAGTTTTATGTGAAAAGTTTGAAATATCTTCGGTTTCATTCAGGAAGAAACACATCTATACATTTGTGTTGAGTAATTTTCAGGGATATAAATATGTCACATCTTAGCCTAGAATTTATGTCCTTTTTGTGACATAATTGATCTCTTTTGAACTGTAATCCTTCAGTGAATTTTAACATTTTTTTCCAAACTGTTAATGATATTTTTATTATTTTGTGTTAAAACAAATTGGTGTTGTTGCAGTTTTGTCCCCGACTCAACCAAGTGCCATGGCCCAGGCAGCTAGTGGTGGTTATGAAATTCCAGCGCGTCTTCGAACTCTACATAATTTGGTGATTCAGTATGCATCACAGGGCCGTTACGAAGTGGCTGTTCCCTTATGTAAACAAGCTCTTGAAGATTTGGAGAAGACAAGTGGTCATGACCACCCAGATGTGGCAACCATGCTAAATATTCTTGCATTAGTTTACAGGTGAGTCATGAAGTCTGTTTCAAACAATGTATGATAAATAGAATATTCTTCCTCACAGTTTAATATTAAATATTCAAAAACATTATAGATTTTAGCAGATGAACACAATAAATATAAATAACTTACTTAATGTAGATAAAGAGTGATTTGGACTTAATTAAATAAAGTTAATTTCACTTTTGATTAATTTTCCCAGAATAATGATTCTTGATTTGAATAGCTTTATGATCAAATAAAACTAGTACAAGAAATAGTTTTTGTAAAGTAGCAAATTATATTATATTATATTTTGTAACTTCTGTAAAGCTCGCAACGTGTTCGTCTTTGCCATGTCTTTGAACTTTAAACAATAAACAAAAGAGCTCTTCCAATGTTGACAAATTAAATCTATTTTCATACTACATCACTAGACCTAGTCAACTGTCACGGTATATCAGGAGTAACCCACTTTATACTTAGTGAGATTGTGCAACCATACGTGCATCTAATAGACATTCTACCAAGAGTTTTAAGCCAAAACATATTGCTTTCAACAAGAATCAATTGGTTTAAAGCCACAATGTCCACTTTTGGGGGCAGTTGAATGCAGCAAGATTGTAGGACATGATATGTCACGAACAGTGGGAGCCTTGACCAAATTGTCAACTATCTGTAAATTATGCGCGGTATATATTTGTCCTCAAGAGATTTTTAAAAAATGAACTAATGATAATACCATGTCAAATTTCAGTATGTTAAATCATAACCTATCAAGTGATACATGTGTTTTTCAAGCCAGACCTCCATTTTACTACATTTTCTATGCAGTTTTTTTGTACAGCAGCTTTGTTTTTGTCTGTGTTGTTTGTCAAGTAGCGTTATTTTTTTTTCATTTCTAATTTGCCCTTTGTTTTAACCTTCATACGTAACCGTGCATGTAGTTATGTGGACTGGTAACTGGTTGTGGTTTTCTAAATATGAGTGTTATTTAACACACCTTTTGGTTATTTATATTATCATTTTATTCTATGGTTTATGATGTGTATCAGCAGTAGAAATCTTCTTTTTTTGTTATAACCACAGTATATTGGGAGTCTTATCAAAATTAAAGAAAAACAATATTTTATTGACTTAAAGCATTTAAATAGCTCAGTTCTGCTATCATTATTGAACATATTTACTCCAAATACGCATGATGTCTATCAAATTTTACATTTCGTTCATTAAATACTAAAACAGTATCCAACTCTACTAATAGGCTCAATGATTTTCCGTTTTAAAAAATGACAAATTTCATGTCAGATTTTAGGAATTCCGTTTCAATATCAATACCCTATATTTTATAAATGAGGTTGACAGAAGTTATCGCTAAATAACTATTATTCCTTAAATCACTAATTTTGATTCTGGAATCAAGGCAAGTCTTAATTTTGTTACCAAATGTGTTAAACGTTAAACATCGTCAAGTTTTATCCAAATTTGTTCATGCATTCTATGTATTTTAACAAAATCTGCTATTATCAATCACGATAATAACTGTGTAGGTGAAAACGGTCGCGTAAAGCATATGATGCCCTGACAAGCTTAACAGTGTTCACAAACTGCGCTGTAAAGAGGAAAGCTATTGCCGATTTTTATTGAAATGACAGAACATGGGAATATAGTTCATTGAACATGTCCATTACAATCTATCATTAGAAACAGGGTTTGTCAAGGAAATGTGGAGATATGCGATTAGAAACTTTATGAAAATAAGAGAATGTATTGCAGTAAACTGTTTCAAACAACACACATCGCAATTCTATATGGCATCAACTGTAATGCGGTATACCGGTTATATTCATTACTCTATTGGTTTACTAATTTGGTGTATTGTATTTGTATCAAAGCCTGTTGATTGTGGCTGGTTGGAGCCACCAAACAACTCGGTTCTTTGTTTATTCTCATTTATTTTGATGGGTTTTGTGTTTTCTTTTTTTTTTTATTTTGTGTTGTTTTGCATGTGCTGTGTATTATTTGCTGCTTGTGATGCTAACCAGGGACCAAGGGAAGTATAAAGAGGCTGGTCATTTACTGCATGATGCTCTGTCTATACGCCAGAAAACACTGGGGGCAGATCACCCGGCTGTGAGTCTCAGAAATATACAATTATTACCTGTAGTCCACCTGGGAAACTGGTTTTATTGTATCCACATTCTCAGATCAGGGCTACATTATGGGTATACATCCCAATAACAACAAATGTTACTAAACTTTATCCTGAATTCTTGCACCCTTTAGTTTTCTTAAATTATTAACTATGGCAGCATACTTTAATGTTCTGTATAACATTCTGTGTTATCACTGATCTGAAAGTGAATCAATTTCAAACCAGTTTCTTAGTTTATTGTAAAGACAGAAAGTCACCCATGGATACTCATTGTAATCAGATATAGAGATGTCACAGACTGCACTGAAGCCCTGTGACATGGACTAATGGGTGACTTTCTGTTACGACCTGCTGTTACTGGTCACATTGCGAACTCTCTCTGGATGTATGTTTAAATGGTTATCTTACAGAGACCAAGGGAAATACAAGGAGGCTGCTAATCTACTGAACGATGCTTTAGGCATCCGAGAGAAAACCCTAGGCCTTGATCACCCTGCTGTGAGTCTCCATGTTATTATATCAGTGTGTTTTTCTCAAATAAATAAATTAAATGAAGGAAGGAAGGTGTATTCTCTGTTGAAGACTATTTAAAATAATACAATCATTGACGAATAAATGATGTCTTTAATAATATTTGTTTGGGAAATGCTTACTATTGTGTCAATTATATGAAATTGGAATTGAGCAGGTATTGCCATTACATTTTGCTAAGATGTAATGGCGTACCTCAAGGTCCTGCTAGCTCTGCTAACATTATGCCTATTGATCTCTATTAAACTGGGATGTGAAGTATTCATTGGTTAATAAAAAAGAAGTTTGCAATCCACCAGTATCACATATGTCTCTGGGGTATTGATATATTTGGTCAGCTTAATTAAAATGTGTCATGACCCTTGAGTTCGACGTTAAACCCCAATCAAACAAACAAATAAAATGTGTCATGTGACATACATGTAAACTGCACAGGAGATTTTGCATTTCTCTATTCTGCCAAATTTCATTTGAAAAACCCAGTAGATCTTGGCCATTGAGTAGTCATAACTACATTTAATGCAGTTAAAGCTAATTATTAATAACGCCTTGAATAAAATCATCAAGTTACAGAAAAAGGTTTATAAAGGATATCCCATGATTCCTCATTCACACTGGGAGGTTTAAACTTGAAATACCGTAGACTTCAAGGCGCTGCATTAGGTAAAGTGAGCTGGCATGCTTCTAGTCCGACCTACGTGTGGATATAGATGAATTTGTGCAGCATTTCCCTGGAAAACATGATTCAGTATGGAAACGTAAACACAGGCAGTACATGATCATCACTTTAGTATATAGACTTCTCTGGATTTTATTATAGCTCAAAACACTAAGCAAATAAATAAGACACAGCAGCTATTTCCCTTTTCATTACTGCAGCTGTCTCATCTTTTAGCTCATGTCCAGTTAAGTACTGTAACTAGGTTATTGAACTGTTGATTTTGGACTTCTCCCAAATAAACCATGACAAAAATCAATACCTGAACCGTTATTCTTCTGTAGAAATGTCTAAATGTCCTATTTTCTGTCATAAGATCCATGTAGTCTAGGAAGTAAATAATTCTGATCATGGTCTTAAAGACATAGACTAAGAGAAGTCATTATCCATCTACATATTCACGTGTTTATATCTGGGTTCATCTCCCCATTAAAGTATTTAAATCGAATTTAAATGATTCAAATGAAATCTGATATTTTGTACCATATCTAATTCTAAATGATTCCTTTCCCATTAGTATTTTATAATATATACTCCATGTAGCTTTTGTGCCCTTTTCCCGCGAGACATAATCATGCGGGAAGTTTCTTTTAAGCATAATCCATCAGGAAGTTTCTTTCAAACATCATCATGCTGTCTTAAAGCAGTAGAGAACCAATAATTTCCCAACTGAATAAAACCCCTTCCATTTCATTCTTATATGGTGTATCCTGTTGGATAACTCAACCTCACCATCATAAAGTAAAATGCCCCAAATCATGATGTTTGTATGACTATCTACATGTGTCTTTTGTTGAATATGTCTTCAAGACTTTGAAAGTGAACAGCTTCTTATAGCCTAGGTGCCCGTGACATGGGTAGTTTCCTTCATCCATTGGGCTGAGATGCTGTGATAATATAGACATGTATGAACAGTCCATGATTTTATATCACATGTAATATCATATCAGTAAATAGCTTAAAATTCTTAAAAAAAACACAATATGCTTTATCTTTGTCAACTCATTATCTTTGACAACAGACCAAGGTGTGTATTAAAGAAAAATAACTCAGATTGGTTTTTATTATTCTAGGTGGCTGCCACATTAAATAACTTGGCTGTACTGTATGGTAAGAGAGGAAAATACAAGGACGCTGAACCGTTATGCAAACGAGCATTAGAAATTAGAGAAAAGGTAAATATTTTTCAAAAGGGCTGATTTTCTTTTTGTTACGTTTGTTAGATTTTACTGTAGTGTATCTTAACAAAAATGATAATTTGTTACAGTTGCTTGTTTATGTTTATCTCCCTGATTTACTTTGTGTTTCTATTTTGTAGGTTTTGGGAAAAGATCACCCTGACGTGGCGAAACAATTGAACAACCTAGCACTTCTCTGTCAAAATCAAGGCAAATATGAAGAGGTCGGGTGCACTTTTACTTAAAAAATAATTTAAGATTTTTAAATTTTTAAAAAGTACTTGTAAGAGAAGTGCTCTTTTTGATTTCCACCTTATTTGTTATCATATAAGTAACATTTCTGAAACTTTCTAATACATAAGTTGTGTAAATTTGTTATATTCAAGGACCTTCTGGCCAAACGTCCGTTTTTTTCTGAGCATGGTCAAACTTTCTTTGCTCAACACAGAAGGAACATTATTTTTTAAAAACACAGCAAAATAATTTTATTGTGAAGTACCTTTACCATAACATGAATCACAGGTCAATTTAATTTCCAATGTAATGAAATGTCCTTTTTTGTCTCCCCTTGTTTCTGCTCGCCTTGGCCAACAGGTGGAGCAGTACTATCAGAGAGCTTTGCAAATCTATGAGAGCAAACTAGGTCCTGATGATCCTAATGTAGCTAAAACAAAAAATAATTTGGTAAGGAAGTATCTGGTATTAGCATGGTAGCTCTTGGTCTTCTTTGCCCTTTTTCCTATTGTTCATCTCACCTTAGATCAAGTTCACTGTGCACTTTTGAAGTATGTCTTTATTCTAAACCACACTGGAAATGTCTCTTGAAAACTATGAACGTTTATGTCAACAATTTTGTGCAATTCAAGTTTTACTTTTATCAGCTAGATTCAGAAATTATTTGATTGTAAAAAATTTGCCATTTGCCTTTTCACACCAAGAATAATCCAAAACAAATGTTTTGAATTCAAATATTATGTTGTGAAAAGTTCAAATGTTAAATAATGACTACATTTCCAGTGTGTGTTGCCTTATGCCTTTTGGTTCTATTTTTCTTTTCACTGTGGCTTACTGCATGTTGTAGTTTTGTAGTGATTTATCCTTACAGGTGGAGAGATTCTACAAGAGAGCTTTAGAAATCTATTTAAAAAGGTTGGGTCATGACGACCCCAATGTTGCTAAGACTAAAAACAATTTGGTAAGATATAAGTATGTTATGAATATCTGAATATTAAAAAAATGATTTAAAAAATGCCGCTCCATCTATCAGCTCTTGGGAAGCACACAGCTATTGCATTTAGGTCTTGCTCTTTTCAGACCGCTTTGTGTGAGAGTTGATGTTCATACTACTGTGATGATTTTGAATTCCATCTTTATGTTACACTAAATTATTTCAACCCGACAAGTAGTGAGTGGGCCTTAGGTAGAGAGCTTCTTGTTGCTCTCCTGTTCTGCGAGCTATGGGGCAGCATGAAGCTAATCTTTTTTGCCACAGTATGCTCTTCATATCATTTTAATTTTGTTTATTTTCCTTTACTGTATCTCATTGCTTGTAGTCTTTTTACATGTTATCCCAGGAATCTATTTTTGTGTTTCTTGGCATGAAAACAATAGAACTTTCACTGTGCACGGATTTTTTAATTATCTTTTATGTTCTACATAATGTATCATAATGATTAATATTGTCATTGAATCAACAAGTGAAACTTTCTCCAGTATGGCTGTTCATAAATGAATTCTATGCAGCTGATATGGTGACAATATCATCTTTCTATTTAGCAAATGTCCGGGTTAAAAATAAGGGAAAATATATTTATCAGTTATTTTAATCTCAAGTTGTGAATTTGGTCAGTTATTCTAGTTTGGATTAGAAACGTCAATCAATTTTAATCTGTTAATGTGAAATTTTGATCACCAGTCCTTATTTCTATCCCAGAGTATCCCATCAATAATACTGATCATTAGAAGAAAAGAAATGCAAAATTAATCATTGGGTATTTATTGATAAAATTTGTTGTATCGCATATAACGACCTCTGATTTCTTGTCCAGGCCTCTGCCTATCTGAAACAAGGTAAATACAAACAAGCAGAGAACTTGTACAAGGAAGTCCTGACTCGCGCCCATGAGAAAGAATTTGGAAAAGTAGATGGTAAGTCAAAAAAAAATTAAACATCATTGGAATTTCACTGTGTTGGTATTTTTTTTTCTGTTGAATCAAATGTATTACCATTTTTATAAGTTTTACAACCAACACTTGTACGCCATTGATTAGCATTATCATTTAAGGAAAGTGATACTGTTTTATACATTAACTTAGCTATGGTGGATGATCAAATTTTCCAAAAGATCAAAATATTTCACCTTTTATAGTTCTGTAAGTGAAATCCCCTTAAGTATGACATAAAACCCCAAATAGAGTGAATTCCAGGCACAAATGCTAGTATTTGTCTGAGCTCGAAACATATATTATGCAAGGAAGTTGCCGTGATAGTTACTGCAGGACTCCTCATTAAATATTGACATCTAAGTCTTCGGGTATATTGTAAAACTCCACTCAAAGCTAACTATTGAAATCTTACCTGGTGTTTGGAGATAGGTTGTATGCATCAACCATGTTATTGATATAATGAAAGTGTCTGGGGCTGATCCTTGATTATTTTTTGTGTATTTCAGGGGAGAACAAACCAATATGGATGCAGGCAGAGGAAAGAGAAGAAAATAAGGTTTGTGATTAAAATCACTATTTTTATATCAAATGTGGATTGGGCAGTTAGTATCTTATTACAGTTTATTATCATAGTACATGTCATCCGACTAAGGGCAGTATGTTATCAGCTTAAACATACTGTGTGCTCTGGAGGAACATTAATTTAGCAAAACACATAACATATTGTGCTTGTGTTAGTGTGCCTATCAATTGATATATACACCATTGTCCTGTAAGTAAAGTACTTATAAGCACGTCGTTCATGCATGTAAATCAAAGATCAGAATTTTCTGAATTTTAGTTTGTTCTCAACCAGTGGCCGGCAGTGGTCCTCTCAGAGCAATGAGGCAACTAGGATTTATGTTATGACATCTTTGTATCCTGTGATTGGTTTGTCTTGTCTTTGTTTGTTGCCTATGGTGTCTCGTGTGATTTCCCTCAACCATTGGGCTGTCTGACATATTAAAAAAACTTAAGTATGGTGATAAACCCTAATCAGAAAACAAACTAGATTTTTAGTGTTACCCAAAATAACAAAAGTTATGTTAATGCTCACTTTATACACTTCATGTAGAATTTTCAAACCCAGAATGAGCCCCGTGGGGGAGCGGGTGAGCCAGTCCTTCAGAATACTCTCCCGGCTTCCTCAGTCTATCGTAAGAGGCGAGAAAAGAGGAGCTTTCTGTTACCTTGG
Source organism: Mopalia kennerleyi (assembly GCA_034783855.1). Lineage (NCBI taxonomy): Eukaryota > Metazoa > Mollusca > Polyplacophora > Chitonida > Mopaliidae > Mopalia > Mopalia kennerleyi. Next base: position 3,020 of record JAVFBX010101768.1, on the reverse strand, counting down.
TGTTCTCAGTGCTAAAGGGAACAGGAAGCTGATCTGTTTGTACGTTTTATTTTTGTCTCTGTCATCATACAAGTGAAATACCCTTGAGTATGACGTTAAACACCAATCAAACAAACAAACAATCTAAGAAACGATCTTTTTACACATAAATTTCTTCTAAGGTAGGCAGGTCAGCAGCATAGTAGAGAATATTATTTTTTGTGTTTATTTTCATTATTTTGATGGCCTTTTAATTTGGTGTAATCAAGGTAATCATTTTCACATTAAAAGTTTAATTATTAATTGGAAATTATTTCACAAAATTGACTTCAGATGCCCATTGTGCATACAATATTAATACCATGGTTTAACTAATCTGGTGCCATATATAGTTTAGTGATAACTGGTAAGCATGTCTATCTACTAATTTTACTCTGATGTACCACAGTACGACGTTAAACCCCAATCAAACAAACTGATGTACCACTCACATGTTTGAGGTGTATGGATGAGTAATAGATGTGGCTCAGGCCATGGCAAGGGTGATTTTTATATATAAAAAATCCACTGAATTTAAAGGTCTTCCCAAATGGGTTTTAAATCAGATTTAAAGTGACTCAATTCCAAAGATTATATTGCAAACTAATTTGTAAAAAATTTCCCGTTTTTTTTCTTCAGATTTGTAAAAAAAAATTAATTCACTTACAAACTTGCATCTTTGCAAACAAGTTATTCATGCTGAGTCTGATAATGCGGAGTCCGTACTGGTAGAGATACGATTCATTGCTAAGACTGAACAATTGGGAAAAAATCTGGAGAATAATAAAATGGCGGCGATGTTTCTATAGATACTGTCACATGGTCTTTTCCCCTTGTGACGCCACTCACTATCACTGAGCTGTATGTGCTAATAAATGTTACATCTTTGAATCCCAATTTCTCCTTAAGTTCGCCGATTTGTTTTAATGAAACAAATTGAAAATTGTCCAGTAGACATTGAATTATTTTTATAAGTTTTCTAGGTATCAATCATTTGGGAAGACCTTTAAGCAAAGGATTGGTGTGAAATGGACAGTCCCACGTCAGTAATGGGAAATACATTTGAGTATTACACTAAACTGCAATCAAACAAACAATTCATCTTACATGTAGTTCATTTAAAACGCTTGATGAAACCCTTGAAAACTGCCCCAGTAAACTTGCTAAGTTTTGCTTAATACTTCATTAATTATCTTACTCAAATGTACTGTTCACAGGTTCGAGTCTGTCAAACGCCCTCAGGTATACATGTGGGAGGGAGTCAGGCTGGGTCCAGCAAACGCCGGGGGTTTTTTGAACAAGGTTTCCTTGTTGTGTTTTACCATAATTAGGCAAGGAACAGTGTGAAGCGGTCAATCGATTGCCATATTTAAGTGACATATCCTTGGGTACAAGTTTTACCCTGATCAAACAAACAATCAATTTTAATACCTATTTCAAATATTTTTGGTTTTAGGCGATTGCTTTTATCCGGAATCACCCGACCTGATTGGAACTGAAGTGGACCTGCAAAGGGACTTAACTCTAGCAGAACTGGATGCCTACTCTCCTAAAACCCGTTTTGAAATGCGGGGGAAGTTTAATATGCAACATCGCCATGATTTTAAGTTATCTGAACACATAACTCCTTTAGATGAGGACGAAGTAGCAGCCATAGATTCAAGCACACCTGTGCCAAAATTGTGAGGAATATAACATTGCATTGAATTATATTTATTCCAGCTGAAGAAAGGTAGAAACAGGAATAATATTACACATATTATTCTAAATTCCAAACTTGGTGATCTGCTTTGACTATAGGTATCAGTTTAGTCAAATCTGGGGAGATGATTGATGAAATTGTTTAGTAATGTGCATAATTTTGTCGGTTTTGCAGTCATTGGTGTTACATACTGCATTGCCTCATTACACCTAATTCAGGTTATATTGAAGTGATGTCATTAACTAAAATATTGTTGGCCTAAATCTTTTGCTTTTGTATAGTGGCTGGCAAAAGTCTTCACATACAATCATGTACATGTATATTCATAATGGTAAAGAGAATGTGTATACAACCTGTCAAGAATGACCATGAGAAAAGATTTGTGGCCCATACTATATCATTATACAATACTTGAATAATTCTGTTTGCCAAGCCCTTGATATACAATAACCTAAAAGCTACAGTCCCCTGAACATTATACATTTTTGCATACATGTAAATACAGAAACACAGGGTCTAGATATTCTTATGCAGGGGACACACGGAGTCGGATCACCAGCAAAAACTTGTGGCTGACTTGAGCGCACACGTGGCAATTGACCCAGCGATTAAAAAAACAAGTATGCCCAGACTTCATCCATGGAAGTTGCCTTTCGTGTGTCATGTTAGAAGAACTCGGATTGGTTTAACAGCATTGATTCGCACAACTGTAGTCGCTTGCATGAACACACAGGCAATCAATCGCTGGTGTTTAAAAATAAACAAAAATATCAAACATTTTTAATCCGAGCGACTGGTCGACCAGACAGCTTTGGAAATTATAATCGTGATCACCAGCCTGAACACACGTGACAATTTTTGCGATTGAAAGCGATTGGTACAATCACCTTGATCCTGTTTCCCCTGCATTATATGCTTTTGTTACATTTAATTCTATCCATAAGCGTAGGCTACTTAGTAGGTTAAGTGAAAGTTTTGTAAGTAACAAAGAATCTGGTCAAATCAGGCCTCTCAATGAAAGGAGAGTGATCACTCACACTCACCTTGTCCTCGCTCAAGTAGAGAATAAGAAGAGTGATGGCTTACTGGCCTGTATGATAAATTCCATTGCCTATTTCAAGTTGGTGGATGTTAAAAAACTCTCCACAGCTCGCCTAAATCTAAATGTAGGGCCCCGTGGGGGAGCAGGTTGGCCAGTCCTGCAGAATACTCCCTCGGCTTCCTTGGTCGATCCTAAGAGGGGAGAAAAGAGGAGGAGTTTTTTGTTGCCCTGGTGTTCTCAGATCTAATTATGTCTCCC
>JAVFBX010101659.1:0-16205 GCA_034783855.1 Mopalia kennerleyi | reverse complement strand
GAAGCTGATCTGTTTGTACGTTTTATTTTTGTCTCCGTCGTCATATAAGTGAAATACCCTTGAGTACGAAGTTAAACACCAATCAAACAAACAAACAAACCTATCCGAATCTAGCCCCTTTCGTGATATACGTTAATACTGAATTTTGCTGTCTGATAGTAAGTTAACTTCTAACTTCTCATTCAAAGGTTTTCTCACAAAATATCTTGTTTTTTTTTTACTGATTTCAGTATTTGGCCCTTTTATCTCTTTACCACTATAGTATTATGTTTTTACTCTTATCAGATGGTATTGTGAACACAGGTCAATCTGTATCAACGTCAAATCTGCTCCAAAAGACATGTTGTTCTGAGAAGTTTTATATGGGCTTTAAGGAATGTCAGGCCGAGTTAATGAGGTTTTTGGTGGAGAATGAGGGATGGAATGCTAAAGACAGGATCTGTAACAGACTTATGAAAAAATTAGATGAAGCTAGTCAGAAATACACTGGTAAGTTATGCTTGTCAAGAAACACAGTGAAGCAAGAAGCTAGTCTTATATCATTGTCCCCCAAGGCAACCTGAAAAGACGAGCCTTAAAATTGCACCCCTCGATCTCTTCCTTTCCTCTTAAACATGCCCTTAAGCTGGGTGATCTGTTGCACCAAAAGTGACACCTATTTTCCCCACCCAATAGTGGGGCTTCCATCTTATCCATAATAAAAAGAGTGACCGTGAATCAATGGATTATTTTATAAATTATAGCCTTTGCTATTTCTGGAGTAATAGTTTATCTGAAGAGATCACAACTTCATGTAGCAAGGACATATCAACTTCCACTTGAACAGGAAATGGGAAATCAGAGTCATATTTTTTTGATTGGCTGCCCTTTTCTCTGACTGTCCAATGAAATGTTAGCCCTGTTTTTGCCAGAATTTAGGGCAAGGGGGAAACGGTTTAAGTCTAGTGTTATGCATTTTGGCTCATTGGAAAGACAATATAATATATACTATTAAGCGAATAATGAAAATTGTCTGCACAAAATTTACACTCAAGTCAAACGGGAGGCTAGCGAAAAAATAAATGGTAAAGTGAAATGAAGCCAGTCAAAAATACACTTGTCATCAGATCATGAAAATAGCCCACAAAATGCTGGGAACTGAAGCAATAATCTAGTTAAGACACCTGTAAATGAAGTCAATAAAAAAGTCACACCAGTGATTGCAGTGCGATTTGAATGATTTCAGGGGATTCCCCTTATTTGGAAAGTCGACTTTTTCTCGACAAATCAAAAAGCTGCAAATAAGGGGAATCCCCAGAAGTTGTAAATACAAATCCTTCAGTGAATCTTATAAAAAATACACTAATTGTGAGTGAAAAAAGGCTGTTTATGTGAGAAAGAGTATTTAAATGTTGATGTTTAAATAACACACCTATTGTCATTTGATTCTTTTCTTTATTCCTATCAGGTAATTTCGGCAATGCAGAGACGTTTAATGGAGAGGTTAAACTGGACAGTGACTCGCCACCTCTCAATGGCTTTGGTCCTAATGAATGTCTTGAGAGATATAACTCTCCTGCACCAAGCTCCATCTATGAAGGAGAGTATGTGGATTTGGCCACTTTTAAAAACAATAATTGTTGTACGTTCACACTCAACCAGGATAAGCACCTCCGTACGCTCCTAGGGAAGGACTGTTCTCCAGCCTGTACAGAAAATGAGTCTGGTATTGCCATGGAGGAGCCCAGCACAGCAGATCTGTCCAGTGAGAACATAATGACGGAGAAGAAATGTCCAGATAGCCCACCTATGACCAGTGATGTTGCACAGCTAGAAGACTTTTCTTCAAGTGGCTCACCATCAAAGAGAATGGATGACAACAGTACATATAAATTTAAACAGAATATTACACTGCGCTTTTCAGAGGAGAAGAGAAAGGCCAGCGATACATCCTCAGTAAGTTCACGAGAAGAAAACACAGTTAAACATCGGCGGAAAGTTACCAAAACAAAGTCTAGGAGTCCCCGGTCAGATTCTTCAACATACCCTGCGTCTGATTATAGTTCTAATGGTAATGGCTCAACCAGTGAAAATCTCTCAAGTAAAATGTGCTCGGATCATAAACATATCAAGAAAGAGTATCGCTTGAAAGAAGCTCATTTACCTGGCTTTTTGCTCCATCCAATGGGTTCCTTCTACATTCCCATTTCTCTCTCCGAAAATCAAGTTTCTCGTTTGGGTTTTCTGCCCTTGGAAGAGCCATCCGTTCCACATCCCACAACATTACTTCATCCAATCAGCATTCCTGTTAACTTTGGCAGCCATTTCGTTACAATGAGAAACATTAAAATTGATAATAATTTTGGTGAGAGCTTTCTTTCAGGAGATGAGCCGATGAATTGTTCAAAAGGATAGTTACCCAGTCACTTTTTTTTTTTTTCCAAAGAACATTATTCAAACACTTTATGGAGCTAAAATTTCTAGGGCCAGAGATGCACGAAGTGCTATTAAATTTAACTAGGCATTAGAGGACGTCAAGCCATGATGGAGATCTAATCCGCTATTAGGGTTTTAATATGGTGTTAGCAACTGATCGTCATGGCAACTGTTGTTGAAGTTCTGATATAAAGCAGTCATTCACTGTGAATTGATATATAATAAAGAGTTACATGAATGTTGAGGTATACATTTCTGTTGATGATATTCAGAGTGATTTATATTTGTTGTGGGATAGTCGTTAATAATTGAGATAATTTGTAATAATAATCCCAGCTAAAGTTTGAATGTGTTATGTCTATGTAACAAGTGATATGTACAGTTATTGTATTTTGATGAAGACTGTTACTGTGATGTGTCAGTAACCGGTTCTTTATCATTATAGCCTCGGCTCAAAAGTGCAGTTAGCTCCCCCTGGTTATTGTAGCTCTTTTGTATTAAAGGAACAAAGTTAATCAGTGGAAATCTGTTATTTTAGCAGCAGAGATCAATATCTCGCTGGTCCGAGACCGAGTTGATATATTTCAAACAGTGCAGATCATTAAAAATTATTGTAAGTACCCTACAACGTCGAGCAGTTGGGACAGTCCACAGAAATAACATGTAAGACCCCTGTGGTAAAGCCTATTTCTCTGTCCCAACTGCTAGAAGTTATAAGGTAATTACTATTATTAAACACCGGTGAGTCATTTCACTGGGAGATTCAGTAATGCTGCATCCTCACAGTGCGATTTGTAGTACACGTTTCACGGATTTCCCTTATTTGCAGAGTTTTTATTTATTAACCATTCAGAATGCTGCAAATGAGGCGAATCCCCTCTGGTCAAATCATAAGAACAAATTGTACTGTGACAGTGAGTTTGGTGGTAGTTTGGCCAACCTTCTCCATGCAAATCCATGTGCCTTTATTCGGTGTTCTGTTGGTAACTTGAAGGATTGTTTGATTGTGAATACTGCCACTAGGTAGACTATTGTGGGGTAAGGTTGATGGATAACCGGTGGGATTGTCCAAAGCCTTTATAACATCCACTGACCTACTGGTTAAACTAAATAGATTGAACACTCAACCATTGAGACATTTGAGCAATCAATATAAAAAGTTATCCCAAGTAACGAAAATACTGTTAATCTTCACTTTCTAAAAGACACTAAAAATGATCACTATAAAAAGTATAGAAACAATTCAACGTGTATATATCTGATTAACTTGTTTGTTTCCCTTGCCATATACATGTAATATCCTATGTCAAAATGTAACAACATAATTATACCATGTTCAGATCAAACCCTACTCTGCTCAATAATTAACATGTTGTAGATCTATATGTATTACACCGTGATATAAAGCCAGAGACATTCTCATGATAAAGATGATATTGTTGTTGATACCTGTATGTTAAACTGTTTATTGTTGGAGAGATGTACATTTGTTTAAAGAATGTTAACAATAAAGAGATATCACCGTAATATTGTGGTCCTTTCTACTGTTTAAGAGGTCTATAAACTTTAAAGGGAAAGACAACTGTTTTTCGACCTAAACTTATTATGTTTATTGCATATTTTCAAAAACAACCATCTGTATTGCACTTGCAATCGAATTAGCATAGCCGTTAATTAGTTAATTTAAAAAAATTTAACTGTCATCATTTTTCGAAAACACGGTAGTTATATCACCTAGTCATGGCTGTCCCATATTGCCTGCAATGGTGGATGCTTTCATATCGCCCAAAAGGGAGGGGTCCGTCCCCAACCGCTTGTACATATCAACCGGATACTAAACACCGGATTTTTGAAAACCGCACGTCAGCTAAAAACATGCTTAACGTATGTGGTACTCAAAGAGCTATTTTGATCTGTATACAGCAGATTAACATTGTGCTTGGATGACCAAGCTTGTGTATACGCTGTGTTGTTATAGATGCATTCCAATACATACATAAGCTGAAGGAAACACTGGTGACCAACCATCATTTTGAAGAATGACGTCAGTCTCGCCTGTTAAATTAACAGCTATGCTTACTCGAATGCAAGTGCAATACAGATGTTTGTCTTTGAAAAGAAGGTTAGGTCGAAAAACAGTTGTCTTTCCTTTTAATAGGGGAGGCAAAACACCCTTAAATTTGTATACCTAAGAACAATATAATGCCCAAAATAAAATTAACAGAGGTAGAGACCACATGTTTAAACCCTGCTGAAAAGTGATTTTGATGACATATCTCTATGATCCATTATATCTTAATAAAATTAATGATATATGTGTCAGAACCAAATTTTCAGATGTTCTCTATGATATTAATTGCTGATCTTTGTCAGTAGGAAAGGGACAGTGTAAAAGATAATTTAAAAAAAAGGGTAACCTGCGCGAATGATATTTTGTTTGTAGTCATAAGTCTGTTGAAGTATTGATTGATTGATCTTTTACACTGTGCTCAATGATATTTCACTGTATATGATGGTGGTGTATTCCAACAATATTGGACACTAGTACAACCATAAAACGGCTGTTGTTTTAATACTATTGGTGTGTTAATCTTCCTCCAGTGCCAAGCAGGGACAGGATTGTTACTCTTCAAACACACTGCCTTTAGCCATGGGGCACCTGTTGAAATACAAACTGTTGTATTGGCAAATAAATAGAGACATCGGCTAGTCATTGTGAATATTCTCCTTGATTGGAGCCCATAATCATAACTTTACTTCCCCAATAACTTTACAATATTCAACAATCACTAAATATGGTAGGAGAGTGACTATCTGTCCCTAATGTACACCATAGTCATAATGGTGGCTTGCAGCTAGACCAATGACATGCGGCTGATATCTCCCTGGGACAGGCATGTAGTTAAATTTCCTCTTAAAGAAAAACATTACATAGATGTATATAAAATAATGAAAAAGTAATTTCTCTCATTAAATGGCAAGTGTTTTCGGACTAGTTAATAATAAATTTTGACAGTTTTTGCCTATTTGAAAACTTCTCAAATTTATATTTTTCTACTAAAAAGATGAGGTGTATGAGGAAGTGTGGAGGATTATTTTGTTAAGACAAACAAGTGAGACGACACATTTCTTGCCTTTTGTTCATTACCGAACAAAATGTCAACATGTCAAAAGCCAGACTGTAGGGGAGTGTTATTGATCAGAACAGAGATATCTTCAGTGCATATGTAATAACAAGAGCTCAAGTGAGTCGCAATATATGCCCGAAGAAATCTTGCCAGACGGAATATTAAAATCGAGTCTGAATAGAATCCACATGGGGACGGCATGTCTAGACAAGTATACACCAAACGAAATCCTACATGACATCTTGACGCATGGAATATGTTAACCGTCTTATCTAATGGAACACTCGCACTAACTAAGTCCGGAATCAGACAGTTAACAAGAAATATCAAGTTAACAAGAAACTAATCCCAAGCAATGTCTTGTCACATGGAACAATCACACATAGTTTGATTTGAATTACACAAGAAGCTTTCAAGTAAACATACAGAACCCCAATTTAGACTTTGCCACCAGGTGGCGCCACCGGTACATCGACAGATGCCAAAATCAATCCCGAGCAACATCTTGTCACATGGAACACACATACTTAGTTTGATTTGAATTCAATAAGCAGTTTACAAGTTAATATCCGGACGCACAGGCAACCAGATAACATAATACATTCCGTCAAATGACAGGTGTATGAAAACGCTACAAGATTGATTCTGACCACTCGAGCATCCTATCATCTTCCAAAGGCCAGACAGAAAACCGGAGTTACCTAGAGTCTATGACAGCTACATTTGATTGCCATCTCTTCACCCTGCCCAATCAGACTGGAGATTTCATTGGAAGTGGTGGTCTAAACACAGGATGACAAGTAGGATTCATGGAGATGCATTGGGATTTGTTCGTTTGGTTGATTGAGGTTTAACGTCTAAGGTATTTCACTTAAATGATGTTCCACTTCACACTGTCCCTTGCCTAATAAAACACCGCCCCAGTGATTGCCAGAGCCACATTATGTGACTCCCTTGTATACCTGATGGTCGACAGATGAACTCGATCCTGTGAACGGTAGATTGAGTAAGCACACATGCTAACTCATGTCCACTGGTCGTCATTACTTTGGGAAAATGGCCTCCTGTAGGCGATTCATTACGGATGACCATAATCACTGGTAGTGAAGACACTGAATTTTTAGTGTAAAAATCTTCATTGAACTTTGTTTACTTGAAATGATGAAGTACAAAATAAGTAAAATATCCCAAATCCAAAAATTTTTCCTTAAATATTTGTACCAAGTCTTAATTTAGTCTGGGGGACGTGGCTTAGTGTGCGCTTTCTAATCCTACTCCAATTTACCCTTCTCGGGATCGAGTCTGTCTGTCCACCATCAGGTATAAGAGCGAGTCATATGATATGGCTCCAGCACACGCAGGGGTGTTTTATACGAGGTATCCTCTGTTTTTTGGGAAGTGGACAATCCGGCATCCTATAAGTGAAATACCCTTGAGTACGACGTTAAATCCCAATCAAACAACAAACAAATTGTTGCTGTCGGTGCTTGGTGTTAAAAGAGCGAAAGGAACCAAAAGAATACGCACACACTCTCTTGTTATGGTAATAGTCTTTCGTGAATAAGTTTTTGTCCTACAACAGTTTATAAGATAAAGAGTGTGAATCACCAGAAACTGTTAATACAATCTGCCTTGTTGGAATAGATCACCCACAGAACAATAAAATGCATCCTAATGGGAGGTTTTAACATTGATCTTTTCAAAACTAATATGCATCTCTCAACTAATCCTTTTCTAAAATATAATGTTTGTTTGTTTGGGATATGATGATATATTCAAGGGTATTTCACTTATATGACAAGGGATTGTCCACTTCACATTGTTCCTCGCTTAAATCCAGTGGAAAACCTGAGAGAAAACCTGTTAAAAACCACCCGATTACCAATGTGGCTACAGGAGCCACATCATGGGACTTATTCATGTACCTGAACAGTACATCCAAATATATGATTAGTAGGTGGACACACTTACAACTAAGCCACAGCTGTGGGCCTCAATATAATGAAATGGTCTTTTGTCCCAGTTATAACCAAACCTCCACGCGTAAGTCATAATGCTGTCTCACTTACAGATTATATTTATATTATCAGAACAAATCTCTAGTTGACTTCCTTTAGTTTATCAGACATGCAATCGATGCATGGCAAGAGAATCTGCAAATGAGATAGCAGCAATGTGGCGTCGACAGCCGTAAATGTCGATTACCAAGATCACTCAGCTATCTACAAGTCCTTTAGATATGGAGCACCTTACTTTCTACAATTAGAAGGTCAGTGATCTATGTGGCGGGCATTTATGGCTGGGAGTCCAAGTGATTTAGTGCTTAAGTCAGAGGGCAGTGGGTTTCGATTCAAAAGTGTTATCCCAAAATAAAGACAATACTGTTTTAAAGTCTAAATAGGGGCAAATCCGTTTTATATAAATTTTTCTTCATTTTTCTTGAATTTATGAGTCACACACTTATTAGATGCAAAAAGAAAAAAAAAGAAAACAGTCATTTTTCCAATAATGTAGTTTATTTACTATCAGACACTTAGAAGCCAGTTGAGCCCACAGTAATTACCTGTATATATTTTCCACCACCATGCTTGATAATTAAACAGTATCAAAAATGAAGAAATATTACATGGAAGAGAAAGCTATGGTCTTTCCGATGGTGCTCACGGTTAATTGAACTTCCCATTGTTTAAAGAGCCACATACTGGGGGTAGGCTCATAACATACAGCAGGTTTTTATTTATTTACACCTTCATTTACCCGCTGATTGATGCATAACGTATATAGCCGGCTTGAGAAAAACACCGCTGTCAAACACCTGTAGACTATATCCAATCATATGCCAGTATCGGCTGTTTCGAGGCAAAACCCTCATACCAACGCTGATTGGATGACAGCAACAACTCAACATTTCCGGCAACATGCTAAACCTTGACCTCTGCCTTAGATTCAAGGTAAACAAAATGCAAACCAAACAAGCGCAACTTGATTGGCTATTGATATCTAATCTCCAATAGCACCCTCTGGTGCCCGTCTCGCACTAAACATTCTCGAATGAAATGGACAATCAGTAGTAAATATATGTAAAAGCCGCTGCATATTTGAGTGTTACTGGGGGGCTGAGCAGTTTAATTACTGTTAATTATGATAATGAGATTATGATAGTTTGGAGATTTAAAACAAGGTACATATATTTACTGGTCATTCGGGGTCATACTGGCTAGTTTTATTGATCACCACCCTGACCAGTGTTTTGGTTGAATCACTCATTGATTGATGTTAAACAAAGCGCTGAATGGTATTTCACTTTTGCTTTCACAACTGTACCAGCTCAAGTCAACCTCCTGGAATTATATTCAATGTTTCTCCATAGTTAAGTTTATGAATATACCTGATCTCTATCAATATTTCTGGCCCTTCCATTAACTGCAATCTCTGGAGAAGTTTTAACCCCAAAACATAATCACATGACCATTTGGCTCCCACCAATGACATAAATTTGTGAGTCACAATTTGACCTCATTTACTAAGTAGAGAAAAAGTTTTGCTGATTGTGCCCGTCAAATGGTGTTGCACAGCAAGATATTTAAATAGGTTGATGTGAAAATTAGAACAGGACTACAATTGCGAAAACTATGATCAGATCATTATGTACATTGTATTAATACATGTTAAATTTCTGCCATCATTCTCTTCTGAAATATAGACCTTTTAATATCTGTTGCTTTGTCAACTGATATCATTGATTTGCAAGACAATTACCAATCCATAAGTTACAGTGGCCTTTCAGTATGTTTAAGAGGATATCAGACAGGAACCGGCTGCCCTGAGGGTAAATGAATGATGTCTTGTACAACTGACTTGATGCCTTGATCTTTCAGTATGTTTAAGAGGATATCAGACAGGAACCGGCTGACCTGAGGGTAAATGAATGATGTCTTGTACAACTGACTTGATCTTTCAGTATATTTTAGAGGATATCAGACAAGGTCTTATTGTCCTGAGCCTAAATGAATGATGTCTTCTATAGCAGACTCGATGCCCTGATCTTTCAGCATGTTTTGGAAGGTATCAGGCAGGGTGGCTGCCATGGCCGTAACATCCTCACTCACTGATCCTTAACAGAAAGAAACAGTTCAATTTTAATTATTATTAAAAAACTTAAAGAGATATGGAGAAACTTCGTACTCAATGGTATTTCACTTATATGACAAAGTATTGACCACTTCACACTGTGCCTTGCCAAATTACGGTGGAAACCCCCGCGATTGCCGGAGCCACATTGTGTGACTCACTCATACACCTGAGTGTCGACAGAAGGACTCGATCCTGTGAACAGTACATCAAAGTAGACTTTAGAAAGCGCACTCGCTAACCACTAAGCCACATCCGCGGGCCTGGAGAAACTTGAGATACGGGTAATGTGCATAATTCTGTTATCTTTTTTCTACAGTGGCACATCTGTATATTGAGAAGAATGCAGTAGGCAAGTTTGAATAGCAGCAAAAGTTAAATTGTTCAAATGATTGCCTGGTGTTCTATGCTGTGCTCAAGGGTGTTTCACTTATATGATGGTGGTGTATCCCATCAATAATTGGCACTGGCATAACCATGAAATGTTAAGTATTTTGATTCATTTGGAAAGTTAATTGTCCTGCAGCGGCAAGTGCTAAGTTAAGACAGCAATGCTACACACCAACCAGACTGTTGAAACTGCCCTTAGCCAGGGGATGCAGAAGTTAAAAGTAGCCATGATACAAGCACTAACAAGGACAAACTTTCAGGGCAGATACTGCTACAGAAATAGATACCTATATGCCCCCTTTTATTGAGAGAGGTAGAGAAGGAGCTGGGAAATTAATAACGTCTGGTTAAAAATATTTAATGGTTCTTGAGATAGGCTCATACTAACAAGTGCAATGTGCAAATTGGCTATGTCACAAAAGGCACCTACAGTACAGACTAGAAATAACTTAACGTAAGGACACGTCGAAATTGCACCGAAAACGCGCTGATTTTTTATGCAGCAAAATAAATAGACGCTAGTTAGCGCGACTCACATGCGTCTGCTCTGCCGCTCGTTTTAAAAAAAGACGAAGTTAGTGAATGGGGCATATCGAATCTAATCAAAATCAGATCTCAAAAAACGCTTCTCGTGTTTTGTTTGTCGCTATATTGAGATCTTATACCATCACTCTACTTATACTGTTCAATTAGGTCAAGCTTACAGGGGTTCACGCAAGGTCACAGCTCCAGTTGTCCAATAAAAACACATATAACACAGGGCCATGGTAAACACCAAATTCAGTCAAAGCAAGCAGAAGATTTTCTTCTGTTGATGTTATAAGTCGCATGTAAACAGTGGAAAATGTAATTCCACTCAAAGTTTATTACTGAAATCGTGTTTGCTGATTGTATGTGCATGTATCCAGTGGTCATCAATTTAAGAAACCAATCTACAATGTATGTGGGGTGATTGCCTTAGATCTCAACATAGCGACAAACAAAACACGGCAGGCGTTTTTGAGATCTGATTTTAATTAAACTGCGGGTCTATCATTTATGGAATGGGTCTGGCATATCATTTATGGGATGGGTCCAGCACCTGTAACTTGTCATAATAAAGATATATATAAACTGAGTTAAAATAGCAGAAGAATTGCACTAACTGAGGACTAATAATGTCCAAATTTGAATCCATGAATTGGTCTGATGATACAGCCCTTAGGTGAAAGACCACACACATTATTTATAGTGCATTTTGCTGAAAACTGTATACATACCTGAGGATGTGTCTAATTCTACTGAGAGGTAGATTTTGGGTATCACTCTGTACAGTGATGTAACAGCCACGTCCCAGTATACACTCCAGGATTCACTAGCAATTTAAAGTAATATTTTTATTATAATCAATTTGTCGGTGAAGAAATATGTGCATACATCTGAACTCTGGATTAGAACACAGACTCTGAAGGCGAAAAACTCAATACTGTTTGCTTCCAGTTTGAAATTGTCCGATGGGTTACTTTAAAGCAATAGTAACTGTACAATTATGCAATGTTTATAAAATTTAAATGTAATAAAAGTTGCATTCTCATGCTCTGATTTGGTGTTACAACTTGTGGGTATTCCTCTTATTTGGTGCATTTTGATTGGTCCAGAAAAACACATGACACTGTCGACCAATGAAACTCTGCAAATATGGGAAATCCCCTTAAATCGTTACTACAAATTGCAACATGAGAATGGACCTAAACTGGAACTTATCAAGAGACAAACAGAGCTGAGGAAGCTCAACAGGTACATAAATCATCTGCCCAAACAAGATTGTTAAAATTTTCCTCATTGAGAACAATAAATCAGGAACATAACCATGACAAAAAGTGCACAAGCTATTTGTTCACTTTTGTCTGATGTAAAGAATAGCTGTTCTGTTTTTCCGTAAATACTTGTCCCTAGAACAACAATAAAATGGGGGGTGTTTTGATAATGCTTGAAAGTTAATTTTTTTCCAGTGATAAGTAAAAACAGCATTGCTACTCTTCAAACAAACTACCCTTAGCCAGAGGGCCTTGGTCCTTTTAATTAAGACCAACATAAGTTTTTTGTAGTAAAACAATTCTCAGTGTCCCATTTTAACTCAGACAGGACAAAGGTGTGCAGGAATTCTACATTACTATGTCATACAAGTGCTTGCATTGATTCAAATAATTTGTACCAAAACATGATTTTTACATTGGTGAAATTTTGGATATTTTAGAGTTCTTTGTAAACACAGAGTCTAAAAGCTAAAAAATGGTTATTGTTGCCCAGGAGCCGACAAAGGCTGGAGGACTATTAAATTTAATTAAATTTGACAAAATCACTATGATATCAAGGCACAGAAAACGAAAAAAACCTCTTGTGTATTTCTACCAATCTCTAAGAGACAATCATTGTTTGTTCATTTGATTGGTGTTTAACGTCGTACTCAAGGGTATTTCACTTATACGACGACAAAAATAAAATGTACAAACAAATCAGCTTCCTGTCGCTTTAGCTCTGAGAACACCAGGGCAACAGAAAGCTCCTCTTTTCTCGCCTCTTACGATAGCCTGAGGAAGCCGAGGGAGTATTCTGCAGGACTGGCCAACCCGCTCCCCCACGGGGCGCTTGGGGTTAGAGAAAAAACAAAACTCTTCTACATGTATTTGTCCCGTCTTGTCTTTGTTGGTTGCCAGTGGTGTAGAGGGTGGTTTCCTGCCCTCAATGGGCATGCATGATCATGTCAGTGAAATAACCTAAAGTATGGCATTAAAACACTCTCATTCCTTAAGTCTAGTAAATAAATACTTATGTTGAATAGTGAAGAAAATCTTATAGGAAAGAGAAAGTTATGGTCTAGAACTGCATTACTTTGCAGCAATGACAATCTTCCAACTGATCTACATGTATTTAATTGGCAATTAGCTGTTTTTGTTTGTTTGATTAGGTTTTCAGAATTCATTTAATTTTATTTCACTCATTCCCATCCGAAACTAAAATACCAAATTTAGTTTGTTTGTTTGATTGGGGTTTAACGTCGTACTCAAGGGTATTTTACTTATATGACAACGGATTGTCCACTTCACAATGTTCCTTGCCTTATTATGGTGGAAAACTAGGAAGAAACCTCGTGAAAACCACCCCCCGCGATTGCCGGATTCACATCGTGTGACTCACTCATATACCTGAGGGTCAAACAGACCGACTCGATCCTGTGAATGGTACATCGAAGTAGGCGTTAGGATGCGCACTCGCTAACCACTAAGCCACAGCCGCGGGCCTCTTCTACATAGCTTGAAAACAATCTTTATCTGGTATTAAAACCAATTATAGAAAAAGCTTTCCCCAAAGGGAGAATTATACTACTATATATTTACCGGTCATTATTTTTGTTGGTGATTACTAAATGAGGTATATTCCCTTGTGTGGAAATTTTGAGACAATCCTTAAACTGTTGTCGTAATTCTGTGAAGCGCTTATGTCTGATTTCCATCTGGTTGGAGAGAGATTGGAAGAACGTAAAGAAACCTTGGAGATCAGTTGTCTCTTCAAGTCTGCAGAATAAACAAAGGCACATAATAATTCCTGAAAAACTCAACAATGAAAATTGTGATCTAATACAAATTTGTAATCCATCATACACTACAGTAAATAATTATACTGAAGGTTTATAAATAAGTAATATTAATTTTTAAAATGATGCCGATTACAGCAGATTAAATCATGTCAACATGCCTCTTGGTAGTGGATTCCTTTTAAGACCTAAATTTTGGTAAATGGAATAATTCCTGAAAGCTTTGCCTGTACTTGTGCTAAGCTTAATACAATAAATGGCCTTGGTAGATACAAAGTACATTTTCTGTTGCAATTTTGGATGCATTTTTGGCTTCAATTTGTGTTTGTTATATCCCTGATGATGTGTTGGACACAACCAATGAATAACTCATCCTCTGATTGGATTTCTAATTAGCATTTACCTGGTCACAACATGTTCTAATCCTTTGATGATCTCAGCATCTACATTCACTTTTAACTTTGTCACTTTGGCTAAAGCCTTTTCAATGCTCTAAAACAAAAACAAGAAAAAGTTTTGTGCAAATCAATAAGTTTAAACGATATATACTAGTATTCATTTCCATTTGATGCATAGAATTGTTAAGAAGAACACACCAAATCTCAGCAAATACTTAGCCAGTCTTTGGGGGCAACTGCCTGTTACCGTAGTGCTCTCTTGAGGTTTTGGCAACATAAAATGTTGGTTTATTAACCATAACTTGTTTATTGTTAGTCATGGACTGGTTTATCATTTGTTTGTTTCATTGGCCTTTAACTCAACTTTTACTCAAGGGTATTTCACTTGTATGACAAAGGAATGTCCACTTCACTCTGCTCTGTACTTATAGTTACAGTGGAAAACCGAGAGGAGACATATTGTGACTCACTCATATACCGGAGGGTCGATAGATGGATCGTGAACGGGAAATCAATATAGGATTATTAAGTGAACACGCTACCACTAGGTTTACTGTTAGTCATGGACTGGTTTATTGTTTTTTATGAATGCTTTTATTTTTACATAGGTACGTTTTAGATAACGTCCTCTTTAAGTTTATTTCACTCATATGACGGTGCTCTAGCCCAATGGGTGAAGGAAATCACGTTCAAAACCACAGGATGCAATACAAAGACATCAAAACACATTAAGTTCAAGTTGCCCCTTGGCTTTGAGAGCACCAGGGCAACAAGATGCTCCCTCCCAACCCTCCACTTCTTGTTACAAGAGATCTTTACTGGCTGTTA
The DNA here is from genome assembly GCA_034783855.1 of Mopalia kennerleyi. Classification (NCBI taxonomy): domain Eukaryota; kingdom Metazoa; phylum Mollusca; class Polyplacophora; order Chitonida; family Mopaliidae; genus Mopalia; species Mopalia kennerleyi. Next base: position 1,341 of record JAVFBX010101659.1, on the reverse strand, counting down.
TGTGAAATCAGTCTGGCATACCTTAGACTCTTCTACAGTGTATTTGATGTTGAAGGGTAGCTGTCCACTTACACCCTGTAGCTTATGCTCATGACAAACTGAACTCATATCTAAACAAAGACAACACAGTACATTCTTTTAACAAATGTTTTTGATCTTTTCACGACTAGATTATCCTAAAATTGATTTGATTACCAAGCCATACACAAACCGGCTGCAAATAAATTAAATTTCTATGCTTTAATATTTCATAGAAAATTTCAGAGAATTTTCACACAGTACTGAACAGGATGATTACAAAAAAGTCAAGTTTATATCTTTTCAAGGTTGATTGATTGGTGTTTTACACCATGCTTAAAGGTTTTCCCAAATGGGTTTTAAATCAGATTTAAAGTGACTCAATTCCAAAGATAATATTGCAAACTAATTTTAAAAAAATATCCTGTATTTTTCCGATTCGTAGATTTTTTTTTATTCACTTACAAACTTGCAACTTTGCAAACAAGTTATTCAAGCTGTGACGTAAGCAGGGGAAATTTCCGTCTAAACAATCCGTGGCGGATAATGCCGAGTCCGTACCGGAAATACACAATTCGTTGGAGAATAATAAGATGGTGGCGATGTTTCTATAGATACTAGTCATGTGTTCTTTTCTCTTGATGATGTCACTCGCTATCGCTGAGCTATATATGTGCTATAGCAGCTAATAAATGTTACATGTTTGAATCCCAAATTCTCTATAAGTTCGCCGATTTTTTTAATGAAACAAATTGAAAATCGTCCAGTGGACATTGAATTATTATAGTTTTCTAGGTATCAACCATTTGGGAAGACCTTTAAGGATATTTCACTTATCTGACGGCAGTGTATTCCAACAATAATTGACAGTAGCACAACTAAGTGTGAAGCATTTCCATCATGCTGGAAAGTTAATTTCCTCCAGTGCTAAGTAAAGACAGCATAGCTACTCTACAAACATACTGCCCTTAGCCAGAGGGCTATCTTTCAAAGATATTACTTTTGTTCCAAGGGCATTATGAATAAATTTTAATTTCAATCCATCAGAACGAGAAAATGTTTGTAAAGCATGACTGGAATAAACCTCTTACCTTCTTCTACTACCACAGCCATGCTCGTTTTCAGTTCAATATTTATCAGGCTCTCATTCAACTCCAACTGAAACAGGAATTAAAGTGATGTGAAATAACCACAATAAACATTGATTCATTGGTGTTTTATGACATGCTTAAGGGTATTTCACTTAGGGGGCGTCCATAAAGTACGTACGCCCAAAATCCGGCATTTTTGACACCCCCTCCCCCCCTGTACGCCTCTCGTACG
>JAVFBX010101548.1:0-16208 GCA_034783855.1 Mopalia kennerleyi | reverse complement strand
AGAGATACAGAACTCTACATTGTGTGATAGACTGTTATAGATACAGAACTCTACATTGATTTGTGTGATAGACTGTTAGAGATACAGAACTCTGCATCTAGCTTAAGTCCCGATACCTCTCTAAGAAAAGAAACGGTACAAGGTGGTCAGGCTGAACCAGCTTATATATATATGTATGTGAAAATCCATCTTGACCTTCTGTACATAAACCAGTAGCTTTAGGTACTCGGGGAAAGTTGAATACATTCAGCCATTCAGTAACTAAGATCACTGAGAATGTAGCCTGCCTTTATGATCAGACATTTATCATACAGCCTGTATACATCATGCTGGTCCACACAAACAGGACACAAAGATATTTTTTAATTTGTTTATAGTGACATGCACAGATGTACAGATACTATTCATTGGAGGAAATAACAATTTCATTCTCTGCTGACAGCTCTATATAACTACATAACCAATTAGTTTTTCATCAACTGAACATTTCACATGCATGTCTTACGGGACGACGTGAAGAAGATCCTGAGGTCATGTTATTCCAGGTGTGAGTTAATCCGATCTCCCCAAGGAGACAGTAATATGTACATGAGCTAAGCACAATCAACCAACCTAGATTAATTAAACAGACATGGGAAAAGGATGTATACATGTATCAGGGAGATCTGATATCTACCTACTTGTCCGTGTTGCCGGTAAATATTTGACATTTTATGGTATAATAGATGATAGATTACTGAATTTTATCAATATTTGTTCTTTTTTCAGAATTAGGAGAATTAAGAAGTAGGAAAGTAACATGGCCCCTCATTTGCTGAATGAGCTCCTCACAAAACACATAATGGTTAACAAGAGAAACGGTGAAGTAAAGGAAGTGAAGATTGAAGTAGTTAGAGAGCCAGCGGATCACGTACAGCTCAAGGGGGTGGGGGCAGCTTTTCTCTACGGCTCCTGCTCTGTCAGTATTGCCTTCATCAACAAACTACTCCTTACAACCTATGAATTTGACTACCCAGTGCTCATCATGATTTTACAGATGATATACACTCTCCTGTTACTAAAGACTCTGGAGCTGTTCAATGTGATCAACCTTCCTTCTGTGTCCTTACATAGCATCAAATCATTTGCCTTACCTGCAATATGCTACGCTGCTAACTCTGTTCTGGCACTGAATGCTCTAAGTCATATGAATGTGGCGATGTATGGGGTTTTAAAGAGATGCGTGCCCATTGTAACTCTGCTCCTCTCTGTGTTTGTTATGAAAAAATCCTGTCCGAGTAAATTATCTATATTTGCCATTGTTCTTCTGACCTCTGGATGTATCGTAGCAAGTAAGTGTCTTTATGTGTCAGACAAATGTCTCATATTTATTTCTTTCTTTGTGCCCAGGGCTCAGTGTTTAATGTGTAGGACTGGTGACCTTCCTTCCAGGTATAGTTCATAGGTTAGAGTCCCCCCCGTAGTAGACTTTCGATATAAAAAGGATCTGCTCACTGCTATCCTCTGGGTGGTTTCCATCTCTGGTTTTCCATCTTTTGTATTAAAGTTAAATTTCGAAGTTAAAAATGGACAATCTTATATAAACATAACAAGGCGATTTTTATGGATATACAACTGTGTACTCATTAAGCATACTGCTTCTTTATTTACATTACTGAAATACTGGGGCCAGGGCTCTTATTTTTAAGCCCAATATTATCAAACCAAAGCATGAGACTTACTTGTATAGAAAGAGTGTAGATGTCCGATAATGTGTAGGAGGCACAAAGATGGTGCAGAAAGTCCAATATAAGAGTCTATATAAGTTTAACACCTGATTTAATGGGGTTAGATTAAATGATAAATTGCACAACATAATCACTTATGTTCATATTGTCTGACAATTAATTTGATACCTATTTTGTTGTAGGTTATGGTGATTTGAAGTTCAATCTGTTGGCGTATACATGTGGAGCACTGAGTAATGTTCTACAGGCCCTCTATCTCTTACTCGTACAGCTGTGTTGTGAGAAGAAGATGACCACCATAGAAACCCTACAGTTAAACAGCATCAATACCCTACCCTTTCTTATCATTGTGTCTTACTTCAAACAGGAATTCTCACAGGTTACGCTCTATCCAGGCTTTCACAATGTGTCCTTTTATGTTGTTCTGTTAGCAGTCCTTAACATGGGCTGTTTATTAAACTATTCTTTATTTTTGTGTACAGGCTGTACCTCCGCTGTTACAACCAGTGTGGTGGGAGGGATGAAAGCCTTAGTGCAGACAATACTAGGACTGTTCACATTTGGTGGGGTCAGCCCAAACATGGCAACATTCATGGGAATTTTTATGAATTTCTCCGGTGGCATTCTCTACATTTATGCGAAACTCCTGGATAACAAAGAGAAAATAAAAGGTCATTTAAGAAAGATTGCGAGTTTATCCTCTGCAGAAGAATTTACAGCTCTGAAAAATAAGTCCAGTAAGGAGCCAAGCAAAATTCAGCCCGACTCACAGTCACCAGTTTGACCAACGTCAATTTAGTTTAATAGTTATTACCATTAATTATAATTTCTAATGTTTATAGTCTGTGGGAAACTTTTGATACCAAAAGTGCTGATGGTAAAATCCTTGCGAGGCTGAATCTGTGATGAATCAAGGTGATCTCATGCAAATTGAGTAAATCCAAATCCCCAATTTTATTTCAATGCTCATCACTATTTTAGTAAAGATATACCAACATTTTTCCATTCTCAACTTCTAAGTCAGCGTAATCATATCAGCAGGGCTTATTAATGAATACAGAAAATAATATTGATCTTTATTTCAAGAAAATCCATTCCACCTTGAATGAGATATACACTGTAGACTACATCACAACCATTGTTGCTAAAGAACTGGCCTTAATAGAGATGACTTTAATAACTGTGTGTCGTCATATTTATTGTGACTACCTGTATCAAGGAGGAGTTTAACGTAGTAAAGAATGGGAACAAATCTGAAAAAAGATCATGAATTCATTTGACTCAACATTTCAGTGTAGATCAGGAAATAATTATATTTCGTGGAGTTCTTGCTATCTTAAAATTTATATATCTGACTATGTTTAAATGCCATCAGTCCACGTCCTTAGTTGAACTTCAGTGGTTAGCATATACAGGTATGACCGGGTCCACTTCTGTTGTTGAAATTCGGTGGTTATCATATACAAGTATGTCCGGGTCCACATCTGTGGTCAACTTCAGTGGTTAGCATATACAGGGATGTCATGGATCCACATCTGTGGTCAACTTCAGTGGTTAGCATATACAGGTATGTTACGGGTCCACATCCTTGGTTGAACTGAATATACAGGTATGTCATGGGCCAACGTATGTGGCTGAACTTCAGTGGTTAGCATATACAGGTGTGTCATGGATCCACATCTGTAGTTGAACTGAGTGGTTAGCATATACAGGTATGTCATGGGCCAACGTATGTGGCTGAATCTAGTGGTTAGCATATATAGGTATGTCATTGGTCCACGTACATGGTTGAACTTCAGTGGTTAGCATATACAGGTATGTCATGGATCCACATATGTGGTTCAACTTCAGTAGTAAGCATATACAGGTATGTTGTGGGCCCAGGTCTGGGGTTCAACTTCAGTGGTAAGCATATACAGGTATGTTGTGGGCCCAGGTCTGTGGTTCAACTTCAGTGGTTAGCATATACAGGTATGACGACTGATCTTTCAATGTCCACAGGATAGGGTTCCCTTCACATGGGCTATTAGGTATAGAAGCAAAGGTTTTTTATAAGTGAATTACCCTAGATAATGATGCAGCACGCATAAAACTAAAACTTAAATCCAACTGTCGAACAGCTGGTCATAGGGCAATAATACTATTATTTTAACTTTGTATTAACTCAAATGAATTTTTCTGTTCATGCTTTGGATGTTACTATTTATGGGTCCAGTCCTGACCTGACCTGGGACATGTTCTTGTGAAACATTCGCTTTCTATGCACTGTTGCCTTATTTAGTGGAAAATTTTTATTTTTATTTAAGCAAAATATGAAAATATGTACATAAGTGGGAAACATCCATAACATTATTAAATTGTAAATAAGAGTATTTTTTTATGTAAATGTTGACATTGTTTTGCTTTATATTTGGTTGTGTTTAATTTTATAGTAGAAACACCAGTCCCGAAAAATTGTATTTTTCAAATTTCTCTTGGTACAGCATTCATGTTTCCGTGGTTAATGGTCGCACTAGGAATCCCTCGGTGTACTTCAATGCAATTGAATTATATACAAATTTAATTATTCTTAAATCCATTATATTTTGACCCACATCACACGTTTGCATATTTTAAAGTAGCTGGATCTTTTCATTGCTTTGGCTAAAAGTAGAACTTTGCCTTGTGACTTCCTGGTAAGATAGTGATGGCATGGGTTTATTTGAATGTTTGCAGTTTGCGTGGAAAAGCTAGATGGTACTTGTTGGTTACAAAATAGCCAATGTAGAAAACTGTAGAAACAAACACAATTGGTAGGATATTTTTAAATTTGATTGTGTTGTTAAAGTGAGATAGTTCGAAAAGGACCAAAACTTTTAGTGTCAAGAAATGAATGTTTTAAAATTGATTCCGTGTTCCATTCTAGACTTACTTTTGTTGTGATACTAATGACTTATTATTATATTTATGTTTAGATTTACATAGTTTATTATGCCTTTGTTTCAATTTTTGAACACATATGTTATGTGGTTTACCCTACTGACCTACTAACCCACTTTTAAATCTATATATATATTTTCAATATCTTATTACCACCTGTTAGTCTCACCAATGTTTTATTATTGCTTCACTCAAAATTAACAGTTTCCAGGGATATTTTCGTAATAAAATTGGTATTAAACATGTGTGTGGGGGCAGTAAAAACAACTTAAGTTGTTTTTATTGAATATTTTTTGTTTTTTTAGCATTGGGAGGAAAGGGAAGGTCAATATATTTCATGCATTTTTGGCATTGGAAGAATCGTCTATTTAAATTCTTAAACCATCATCATTCATTTAATTCAACAAAAAATGTATTGAAGTATGATTTGGGAAAGACTGATTAGTTTGTTTCATCTAATTATATGATGATATTAATTGATTTGTGATATATATAATTATATATATATGGTGTTTACAGCAATTTAATGACATTATTTCTATGTTTTATGGACCAGCGGCTGTGGCTTAGTGGTAGCGTGTGCGCTTCCTAATCCTCCAATTTATCGTTCACAGGATCGCGTCCATCTGTTGAACCTCAGGTATATGAGAGAGTCACACGATGTGGCTCTGGCAATCGCGGGGTGGTTTTTACGAGGTTTCCTCTTGGTGTTCCACTGTAATAAGGCAAGGAACAGTGTTAAGTGGACAATCCGTCGTGATATAGGTGAAATACCCTTGAGTACGATGTTAAACGCCAATCAAACAAACATACTATGTTTTATGAAAGAAACAAATGAAAGCTGTTTCCTAAAATAAGATTAGAAAAAAAACCCCTCTGAAGTTGACCATTTGGGGAAGATTTTCTCATGGAAACCTAATTGGACAGTTCCCACAAAGATAAGTCCCAGAAAAGGTGTAATCTAAACATTGACCTCCAATGAAGAGTTTAATTTAATAAAACAAGTTGTGCAATCCAAAAAACAATAATTTCATTTGGACTCATTATTTTAGTATTTATTATGCCTAGATAATATATTTTTGATTAATAAAGATTAATTATTGACTAATTGATTGATTATACTTTTTCCAAATTCAAGTCATTGTATAGTATTTTGTAATGAATATCCAGATTAAATCTATTTTTAATTTCAGTAGCTTATTATTTATTTTTAAAGACATACCTAATTAAACTGTTTTAAAAATGTAAATATCACATAAATGTATAGAGAGAGAAATTATATTTATATTGCTACATAGATTTTACTAGTATGTACCAGAAATAATTATCACTATATAGTAGTCTAATAAGTCACATTATACTAGTGACCATCAGGTATGTGAGTGAGTCACTTGAAGTTCGGCCATTGCGGCGGTGGTTTTACGAGGTTTCCTCTTGGTTTTCCATCATTATGGAACAAAATAATACATACACTAGTAAAACTGCAATTTTTTTTTAAGACTTAGTGTTACGGTAGTTAAAATACAGCCAAGGAAATTTTTAATAAATGAGTTTTGTTTCAGATAAGATGTATCGGTACAAAAATAATCAGTCTGAGAGGGGTTTTGTAGCTGAATCTGTGACATTAAATTTTTTTTTTTGTATGATAGATGTTTTTATCTGCGGTGGTATTCTTTCTTTTTTTGAAATTTGTTCAGTAAAATGCAAAAAAAAAACATTACTTGGGAGTTTATTTGAGAATAAACATAGCATACTTACAATAACCCAATCAAAATCAATTTCTGTAGTTCATTTTGTTGTTGTTACAGACACTGTATTAATGGTTTTTTGTTGTTTTTATTTTGTAAACCTGAAGCTCTTGATTTGATTGATTTACTCGAAGCTTCTCTGGCTTCACTATATGTACCAAACTGTAGAGTTTGAACGTAGTGATAAAATATCCCTATGGTATTTAAGATGATACATATTAAGACAGCACTGGAACAAAGGCACATATTTGGACCAACATAAACCATGTAGCTCGCTATGAATAACTGTTTCTTGTAGCACATGTAATACACAGACAAGTGGTTGGTGACTATTGTTGAAGCTTGGTCTCTCAAGTGGAACTCTCTAGCCAAGGAGTTACAAAAGCCAACTCCCTTTTTCTGGTGTCTTGCAATTTAAATTTGTTAACTAGATCTTTAGTACTTCATGCTTTGTAATGTGCTTGTCTTATTTAAGGGTCTTTTGCCATTCTCTTCATTGTGTATCCATATCAAGTGATGTTCAAGGCAGTTTTCTTCAACCATTGTAAACTTACATATCAGGAAATACCTTTTTGTCTTGCTGGATCCTTTATCATTTTGTGGAAAATACTTTTTCTACACCTATAATGACTAGGAATGTACATGTAGGTCTGAAAATGATGTCTGTTGGCATTTATATTTTCAGAAAGTTGATACTCAGGATTACAAACATACATTTGTAAAGATACAATGATAGTTTTAAACTTATGGCAAATTAAATGAACATTATCAGAAAAAAAAGTAGACCTATTTTTATGGTTTTTGGAATATATTTGCTATTGAACAGACCAAATTAATTTATGCACTGGACTACCTGTCTAACTGAAAGCAAGATGATCAATTTATAAAAAAAATTTCAGATAATTTTTTTGGCAGTTTAACTTAAGGAAATCGTGTAAAAACACAAAATATATATATATTAACCATGACAAATAAATCTATGGCCAATTAAAAACAAATAAGGGATCTTTTGGATGCATTTGAAGACTTTGCACTAGTGTGTGATTAATATTTGTTGAGAAATATGCTTGTTTTTTTTTTAATCTTCCAAAATCTTAAGTGTTCATGATAACATTTAGAAGGACTGGCTATCAATTCATTTCATCTCACAACTGATTTGTCAAACAATAGAACTAATAACTTAGTCAGATGAAATATACAATTACAATGAAAAACATTAATGTCCAAATGTAATTTGTATTTTGGTAATGGCTGAGTAAATATAGCTGGTACCTAATATCCCTGTGCCTTTGTTTTCTCTTGGCTATCGGAGAACACAAAGTTGATTAGGTGAGGTCGCTCTGGCAAAGAATTTGACACTTTCTTTTGCTCTTTTTTGCACAATGTTCTGCAATTCAAGGTGTGTTGGTCGTGGTTTGTTGCCACTGAAGGTTCCCTAATGTCAAGAAATCCCAATCATACAAAAAGTGTAATAGTTGCTTTTTCCTCTACATGGACTAAAAACTGTTTGAAATCGTATACCTTACTTCCTTAATAGGCAACATCTAAACTGTGAGTTATGGAAAATGTACTATAAGCCTTATCATTTATGTGGAGACATTAACATTATGTTTAGCTTGCTGAAATATTAAGTGGTTGCTTAAAGTGTACGTCAATGTCAATAAAATGTACCTGATATTGGTCAGGTAACTGGGCCCCATTTCACAAAGCGATCTTAGTTTAATGAAAATACCATGACAACCAGCACTAAATACATAGTGTAGCCATGACAGTTCATTCAATGTAAGCTAAGATAACTTTGTGGAACTAGCACATGGACCTAGGGTTGCTTCGGTTGATATGTAGTACTTCATGATATTAAAAATCAGTTGAATTCCGCTCATTACAATGTTAAAGATATGACTGACTATATTTAGATTGTTAATCTTGTAATAATTTGTGATTTCGCTTTGAGCCCACAACATTCCCTTTGGTTTCACAAACTGCTCACAGTTTGGAAGTTTTTACATGTAGCATATGGAATTAATTTCTTTATAATTTATGTCCTACATGTGTTACAGATGTATTTATGCTTCAAAACCTTGCAGAAAAATGGATCAATTTAACTGTTTTTTCAGAGATAAATACTATATGACATTCAGTGTTTATTTGGTTACCATCTGTGGTGTTAATTTCCATACATGATTTATCAAAGTGTACAGCTTTGCAGCCATAAAAAGACCTACTGTGTAAGGATATTGTAATCAATGGGTCGTGTAATATAGCCCAGTTTTCTGATCACTCGGTGAGGCAGTATAGTGAAGGACAGGGAATTCATGGAGCAGCTACCAAACCCAATTCATTGTTAACTCGTTGAAATGAAACCATATTGGTGTACTGCTATTGTATTTTAACTCAGTGGGACCTAGATATTTCTGGATTCAGTTTTAATGGCTTAGATTACATCTGTATCACTAACAACTATTGTATTTACATTCAGATGAACTGGTATACATATAAATAAATATCTATTTATGGCTTAAAATCAGACCAGATCATATAAATTCCAAAAATGAGTTGATAATAGTCCGAAGTGCAAAGTGTTTAATTTAATTTAAAACAACACTGTGAAAGTAAACTTAGTGTTTGAAAAGTAGCACAGAGGGTGCTTTCTATTTCCCTGGTGCTCTCTGTGCAAAGAGACCATGTGAAACAAATTTGTTTGGGATCTCTTTGTATTGTGTCCTGTTTTGTTTTATAATTTGTGTTGCCAGTGGTGTACAAGGATGGTTTCCCTGCATCTGGCACCGGTCATACGAGTGAAATAACCAAAAAATACCTATTGTAGATACAGGTGGGTTTATTTTAAGCGATCAACATACTTAGAACTGTTCAATGAATGTCTTAATAATAACATCCCTGATTCATTTTGTTATTGTTTGTGATGAATTAAACTTTGTATCAGGGCTTATATCGGTAAATAAAACTTGTGGTTTTAAATGAAAAGTTTTTATTGAAGTCTTTTTTTATCATATCTTATAAATAAGGCAATGAATGATGTGATGATAAGGTATCTGAATTTATGTCCTATTTATTGACTGATTGGTGTTCAAGGATATTGTGTCAATTTGGGAGCCAGCTTTAATAATGGATGGAGATTGATCTCTGACATCAAGAACATTTCACTTATAGGACAATGCTGTTCTTCAACAGAGAAATCAGATTTAACCTTTCTGATCTGGTTGCCCCATCTGCACATACATCAAACTCAATCCTGTGACATCTTGCCACAGGGGAAAGCTTCTACAAAGCTTGGCTATTGTATAAATGGCACTTTTGTACATATTGAAACCAAGTTTCCTAGCATAGGTGGCGTCATTTTAATTACATGGTTGAATACATTAATTGTAAAATCGTGCAATAGTGGTCAGATAGTTTTCGGAATTCGATGAAATGCAATCTCACCTGTTATCTTTATAAGAGGAGGCTATATATCAAGCTAATCCGTGAATTTGTTACAGAGTTCTAGTGTTCACAATAAATATGTACATGAATATTGACTTAGAAATGCTACTAGGTGTTTGTGACCTTGACCACACTAGCTTAAAAACAAATTCACCGAATAACTTCAAACTTGGTATGTAGTGACACAGAATTTCATAAAACAATGACCATTATTGCATAATTTTACAATATTCATGCCGTTATGTGTTGTGAACACAAAAAGCAGAGAATAAATTCAGGGATTAACTTCAGACTTGGAATAGAATTGCACCAAATGATGTAAATCAAAATGGCAGCATAATTTTACAATATTCATGTCAGTGGTGTGAACATTATAAATTGATAAAATTCACACATTGACTTGGAAGCTAGCTGTCTTCCATTAAGACAACAAATTATGCAAAACATTACGGCCACCATTGCATAATTTGGCAAAATTCACATCTATGTGTTGTGAACATACCATTTAGAACAAATTCACTGAATACTAGTAACATGAAGCTTTTACTGTAGCTTACTCCCATAAAGACAATGGATGGAATTATATTTCACCAAATTACATGAACAAAATGGCCACCATTGCATAATTTTACAATATTCATGTACATAAGGGAAGCAGCATTCCTGTTATCATTGTGTGTTCACAATACTACAGATGTGAATAACGCAAATTATACAAAAGGCAACCATATTAAAATTTGGTAAAGAGCAATCACATATTGTCCTATAGTATAGGGGGAGAAATATGTCAAGTTTGGAGTTTATCTGTGAATTTCATGAGATTTTGTCTTCACAACAACTACATACATGTTTGTTGGAAAATTGCACAATGACAACCATATCATTTTGAGGGAAAGGAGGCTGACTGGCTTATATTCCACTCTGGTGCCACCAGTACAGGGCTAATAACCTGAAGGCGGCGAAAATCCCAAACAAATGACTTGGACTGGGATTGATCTTTGGAAGTAAAACAATTGGTCTGTGAGACTGATACAGACCATGAGATTTGGTTGAGTTGGGTTTTATGGTGTACTAGAGGTTATTTCACTCATATAATGGTGTGCCAGCCCATTGTATCTTACTGGAAGTAATAATTGACAAGGCATCCACTTTATGTTGCTCCTTAGGTCAGAGGTGAACCGGCAGTTCAAATAAGCTGCCTGTTGCTAAATGTATCTACAATAAAAAATATCAAGGATGAACTCATTACACAAACTGAATCACACTGTTTTTATAATCAAACAAGGCTTTATTTCTATAATTGTTTTATTAAATAAAATCAACAAAATTAATTATACAGGTTATTTTTTTTAGACTGATACGATACAAAGATAAAATAACAATAGTTTTCCATTTGTCTCTATTGGCAATAATAAATGTCCTTTGCTCAATTCATCATGTTATCAGAAACGATGTCCCAGTAGACTTCAGCTGTTGTTAGTGAAGGTTGCTATAGTAACATCCTGTTGTTGACATTAGCCGTCCTAATCTGCTATAGAAATAGTACTTGATAGTTGACGATCCATAAAACATGTTTCTATTGAAAGATTCAGATTACATTATAAAAAAACAGCACTTGTTGGATAACCACTACACATAATCCTTTGACAGGACGCTCATATACCCTAAAACTTCTCTAAGTTGGGACAGAGAAATAGGCTTTACCACAGGGGGTCTTACATGTTATTTCTGTGGACTGTCCCAAAATTAGAGTGTCCCAACTTAGAGAAGTTTTAGGGTATTTAACTAGCTCTATTGGTCTATGTATTTGGTCATCATTTTGTACATTACCAATATTAGTACATGTATACAAAAGAAAACCCAATACCTAGACCAATAAAGCTTATACATGTATTTAACATAGGAACTTAATATTGGCATGACAAGCCCATCTCTATTTTATATCAAATTACACACAATTTTTAAATCAATGAAGTATAAAGTATGGGCTGTACAACATAACATATCTAAATATACAGCAGCTATCAATGAAAGTAAACAATTGATGATTTGGAATAATGTTTTGAATGCATTGATAATGTCCCTATAGAAACTCCGGTTTCCTCATCAAAGTGAGTTTATGGTGCTGTTGAAGGATTCCCCATGGTATGCCACCAACAGAAGTAACAACATGTGATGCCCTCTTTTCTCCAGGTTATACTAAATCATGTGAAATTATCTTGGCTTAAGTTCTCCAAAATAGCAGATAATTATTCATGATTTTTTTTAATTTTGGTTGATAAAAATTATAAGATTTCAACTAGAAGGATATATACTAGTTTGTTCAAGTTGAGAGTGAATATTGGGGAAACAACCACCTGGAATATTGTGAGTGGTCACTTTGTCTATTTGACTTTTTATGGGATGTCACTAACACCATATTCGCGTCTTATGGATCATCATCTCCTATATTTACTGTTTTATGGGTTTTCCTTTCCCATATTTTTCTTCTTATGGGTGGTCACTTACCATAATTCTGGTTATTAAAAATAAAAAGAATATTGCAGATAAGAGGATTTATACAATTTTGTTCAAGTTGAGTGAATATTGGAGAGACTCTTATGGGATGTCCATTCCACCATATTTATTCTTATGGGTTGTCATCTCCCATACTTTTTCTTTTTTATCGGTTGTCCTTTCCCATGTGTTTCTTCTAATGGGTTCTTATTTCCAATATAATGTTATATTACACATCAACCTCGATAAACAAGAAATCCATTTATAACAAAAAATTCTTAAGATCTGGTGTATTTTGGTGGTATTTAAAAACGTGTGTTTGTTGTAAGGCACGATCATGATTATATAACATCATCACGATTATTTCTTTGTAATTGCAAGAAGATGATTAACAAAGGTACAATTATCAAAGATTTAAATTACTATTGATACACAAAAATTCTCACAATTATACGTATAATCATTTAATCTCCTTATTTTTATATATGAGAGGCACACTTATTGGACTAGCACAATGAATAGGGTTAATTCCTCAGACCTCTAAGACCTACGTCCCTCCTATCCCAACCCGTGGTGAAGGCTGGAAATTGATCTGCCACTATCACCAGCCTCTCACAACATGTATATATCTGATTTTTTTGGATACTAAAGTCACAATAATCTAACTTATTCTTTCTTTCCAGACATTTAAATGCAGATTTATTTGATTTTCTTGCCAGAGTTGACTTGTTTAAGTTATCTCCCTTTGCAATAATAAGATTGAAAACGATCAGAAAAGAAATACTGTATGTAGGTTAAATAAAAGTCATTGTTTTCAGTGTATCTAAAAAAAATCAGATATATATTTTGAGAGGTGATAGCCATGGATCAATTTCCAACCTTCACTATGGGTTGAGATAGGAAGGACATAGGTCTAAGACCGATGAATTAGCCCTATAAATAGTGCTAGCATACACTTAACACAGTATTACTGCATTTCTTTCCAACATTATTGTGGCCATAACATATAGATCATCAAAACTGTTTGGGTGTCATCATTTTAGACACATTAAATATACAGATCGTAAACACAGAAAAAATACTTAACATTAAATGATTGATGCACTCACTTTGAAACTGGGTGTTCAAAAATACTACTATAATATACATGTACACTGTAGAAACATTCATTCCTTAAATATAGGAGATAATTTAAACATTGACCAATAATAAAAAATAAGTGGTTGACATTATACATGTAAGATTGAATATTAATTTGTCATTCTCTTTTGATAACACATTTTGAACTTTGAACATGTACAAAATTACTAAGTCTGAAGCTTTCCCCCAAAATTGCTAGTGAATCAATAGCTGGTTATGACATTATGACTGCAGAGGGAAGTCTATTAGGAAAAAAGGCGTTACCACTTTACAACAATTGTGTTTTGTTGCTTTACCAAAAAAGACATGCCCTATAACTTCTAGCAGTTGGGAAAGACAAATAGGCTTTTTTCTGTGGACTGTCCCATAAATAGACTGACCGAACTACTGGATGTTATACGGTAGTTTTAAAACTGCTACTTTTTCAAAAAATCATATTCCATATTCGGGAAGAATGAAATTCATAGGGTTTTCTAAAACGTTTATTTCTTAATTTGCAATATTGTCTAAGTTAATAATTGTGAATTGTCCAATTATCTTACAGTTAAGCGACCACATTCTTTTACCCTGTTGTCGTAACTTAGGAACTAAAACTCGTTTAAATTTGCCATAATTTAGGTAAATTACATGCAGCCATAGGCCAGACATTTATTACAATAACAATAATAACTTTATTTCAGACATTGAGTCCATATACAGATTTAGGGATTCAGTAATAAGTGAAAAGTTTGTTTGATTGGGAATCATACTCAAACATCACGTACAATGACAAGATACAAAACAAGTATAGCAAGCAACATTCTCACGTAATAAATTATTTTTTATGTCTTTTATAAAGTAAATATAAACAGCATTTTCATTATTTTGTGACCACACATTCTAAATTTTAATTTAGAAACTTTTGCAGTTTGAAATCCACACTATTACGAGCCTTAAAGAACGGCACTGAATTGCCAGCAGTAAATTCCAGCCATAAAGACGGCTCAGGCACCTGGTCTTCTGTTAATATGGTATAGCACAGCAGGTTGTTTTTATGGTAACACCTCAAAGACTCAGTGTGTCAACGATCATCGGAAAAGGTGGATTTTCACTTATCAAAGACGACAAATAGTGACAGCGAAATTTGCTTTGTAGAGAGAAATATCAATGAAATACACTGAACACCATCATAGAAGATATTCAAAAATTGGTAAAATGTGTTGAATTAATGTTGTCTACTTTATGCAGTTTTTAAAAC
Organism: Mopalia kennerleyi; assembly: GCA_034783855.1. Lineage (NCBI taxonomy): Eukaryota > Metazoa > Mollusca > Polyplacophora > Chitonida > Mopaliidae > Mopalia > Mopalia kennerleyi. Next base: position 1,497 of record JAVFBX010101548.1, on the reverse strand, counting down.
ATTCACACTAAAATAGAAATGTCAGCTAGAATATCTGAGAATTAATCTGATAAACTGTTCAAGCGCTCCATAGATTTGACCGACATGTACATGTACATGCTGCCTGTAACCCAAAGTAACTGTGTTCAATTATGCAAAAAATATATATGCCAGAAACAGGCTTTCGGATTTACTAAAGCAAAAACCAAATGTGTCAGAGTAATATCTAGATCAAAAATATGCTATAAAGCATCCCTGTCTCACTGGGTTAGAATTCAGGAATCAGTCGCTTGAGTGTTGGGCCTGTATCCCGAGGTCCCGGGTTCGATTCCCGGTGGAGGCAAAACTTTTTTTCTCTCTTCAATTATTGAAAATATATATATTTGATAAATGGCATTGGCAGAGAAACACATCTGAAAGTAGTGTGTAAGTCGCTACAGAAAAATAAAACAATAAGAATAAACAAGAAAATATGAGAGATTCATTGTTGATAAAACGATGCCAATTTAACACATGGTATAACCACTTTAAAAGTGTCCAACAAAAAAAAAAGAATAAATCAACTAATAAATTGCTAACTAACACATTTACAAACATACAGAGGAATTTTTTTAAAACATAAACGGTTAGGTCTAAATCTTTGGTGACAAAGCATGGATTTCAATATTGAGATTCAAAAATCAATAATTTATCAAATTATCTACAAAATATTTATTAAACATATGACCAGAAAGTTCATGTATGTTGAAACATAGACAACAAATGCAAATTCTGAAAACAATATATAATAAATGTTTTATATAAATGACTTTAAAGTTATTTAAGTAGGTGAAAAGAAATAAAGGGATGGCACAAAATAGCAATAAATAGTTTGGTATCTTAACATTCAGTGAGACCAGGAAGTAGTTTGAGATTCTGCCAACAAAAGTTACATAAACAACAGTTATATAATAAAGGCTGATATATACAAAAATATGATTTAATTTCTTTTGTTCAGCTAAAGCTTTTGAATCATTTATATATTAGTGTTGTAATATTCTACCAAACTCTTTTCAAAATGCAAAAAGAATTTAAATTGTTGGTTTAAAGATTTTTCACTTATAATCTTAGCTATTCTTTTTTCTCAGGGCAGTTAATTGTTAGCACAGCTGTTTCAGGGCCCAATGAGACTGTATCTCCTTCCATATCTGTTTTTGTGAGCAATCGAGGTCCTGTCAGTGAAATGAGAGCAGCACCTACAGGGGCTGTTATCAGAATCACCAGTACTGCAATCGTCAACACCTGGAGGCAGAAAACATAACACGGGTTGGAATGACACCATCATTCACGGACATATAGTGAACTGAAGGCTTGGGAGGGAGCTTCTCGCTGCCCTGGTAACTTTGGAGCTATAGGGCAACATAAAGCAGATCTGTTTGTATTGCGTCCTGTGATTGTCCTGTCTTATCTTTGTTGCCAATATTGTCATGGGTGGTTTCCTTCAGCCATTTGTCTGGCATGTGAGTGAAATAACCTAAA